>CAUYRH010085450.1:0-18728 GCA_963574655.1 Perodicticus potto
GTAGGCTGTACAGACATTTTCAAAGTTGCCAGTGTTACTTTAATTGGACTGCCTTCATAATTCATTGCCTCTGCTTCAACAATGTGCAACTCATCCTTTGCACCAGCCCCTAAACTGACCTGTGGGGAAAAAACAAAACAAAACACTACTTCAAGTTCTAGCTGTTTTATAACCCCTCCTAAAATTAGTTAAGTACAGCCATGAGTCGCATAACTATGAAAATACATTCTGAAAAATGTGCTGTTAGGTGATTTCACATTTGTTGGATCTTAAAAATGTACTCGTACAAACCTAAATATTATAGCCTACTATATGCCTAGGCTATATGGTATAGCCTATTGCTCTTAAACTACAAATCTGTAAAGCATGTTACTGCATTGAATACTGCAAACAATTGTAGCATAGTGTCTGTCCATCTAAATATAGAAAAGGTACAATAGAAATAGGTTAATCTTATGGGATGATAACCATTATGTACGTGGTCCTTCATTGACCAAGCATTTGTTATGTGGCACATGACTATTTTTTAAATAATCAAGTATAAAACTTTCATTATTAGCCATTATAGAAAACAAATCTCAGTGTCTTCAAGTTTCATGTGACCTTGGCAAAACAATTTTTCATGTTCAATAAATTTAAAGAAATGCACAAAATATATACAAATTACTCATCACCGAACAAATGTTTATTGAGTAATTACACAAACTTGAGCCCTAAGCTAGTCTCTTGTGAGACAGGAGAGCGTATCACTACCCTAGGGGCTTTAAAACACAACTGAATACATAAATAAAACTGAAATGCAGTGACTGGACTTTACATGACTACCAAATGAGTGGTAAAGATGTCAAGTAAATTATAGATGAACAATGAGGTACACACAATATAAACTTATAAAAACTCTTATAAGCAATCAGCAAAGCAAAGGAAAAGTCTCAAGCCACATGAATAGGAACTAAAAGGCTGAAATCAAGAAAGGTTAAGTAGTTTATTTTGAAAATTTAAGTACCGTTCTTAAAGATAACTGGTGCTCATTTTCATCATTATCCACCTTAAAGTGATAATCTTTGTCGGCCTTTAGTTCACAACCTGTAAATGAAGAAAAAAGCAACTCTAACAAGGAGAACACTGAAACTTAAGTGTGGGTAACCAAAGGTCATGGTTAACTTTTGAATTAGTTTTTCACTATTTTAGCTACTAGAGGGCAAAGCAGAAAGATCCCTCTTCTGGATTTCTTGAACATGAACTTCCATAAAGATTAAGTAACACCCATAAAAGACTGTATATTCCATTTTCTCATTATTCCATTTCATTTCTAACTACACTGAGATAGGAAACATTACCATTCTGCAGATAAAAGGCTGAATGTAACATGCAATGCTAACTTCACATTACCTTAAAAAGCTGAATTATCTACCTAAACTCCCAAGTGGCAAATCAGAAATGATAATGATTACACAAACATGAATAGCTTATAACAGAAAGAGACAAACATACAAGAACCACAGCTTATTACGGGGTCAACATTCCTGATGCTATATTAAAACATTACATTTAAAAGATGTTTTCAATAGAGTTAAAAAAATTTCAGGTCAGAAATTTTAGCTATCCAAAATGAAGAGGAATAAAGCCTTAAGCCTTAATGCACACACACGTGTGTTCTTTCACTCCATGACCGGGCAAACTGTTTTGAATACTGTCAGAATCAAAATTATATTTTAAATGATTCTTTTTGTCATTTAACAATTACTGGTACACAGATGCTTAAATACAGATACTCAATTTAAAAATCTCAGTGTGATAAACATTGATAAAACTTGGGGTAGGCTGTTTGGCACAAACATTAGACTTCTTCAATTAAGCTTACTGAGACTGAAAATCAAAAACAGGATTCTCCTTGGAAGTGCAGCGAGTGGGTGTCTGGGCCACGGAGGGGCCTCTGAAAATCCTGGTTACAAGGTAATGAATTACAATATCCTCAGGAATTTAATCGACCCTCTACAAGTTTTGCTGGTCTTTGGGGAAAAAACCTGTTTGCCCAATGCTATACAGAGGGCTGCCTGTATCCCTATCCCCCTCCCCCACCAGAAAAGAAAACTATGCTTCATTCATATTCATAAAGCACCAGGTCTGGAGGGGACAAATTCACTTTTCTTAGCATCAGTACCGTCATGTGCAAAGGAGACTAATCCCACCAATTGCAGTAGGACATAAAAGGACTTCAAAAACGGTAATAACCATCACGGTCTATGTTGTTAAACCTGAACAAAGACCTCAGCATCCTGGCGCTACCAGCCACTTCACCTACCATTTCCCGCCCAATAGCTTCAACAGAGCCACAAGATGCCAGGTCTAGGAGTGACAAGACGTCCGTGTGTCCCGGATGTAGCGCCCCCACCCCCTCCTTTCCCCAACCACGTGGCAACCACGTGCTTCCAGCGGTTGCGGCCTCCTCCCGCCCCGCAGCGCCTCCCTTCCCCCAGTACCTAGCCGAGGCAAAGGGGTAAGCCCCGGTCCCAGGGCTGCAGACCCTGAAGCCTGACGTTTGCAGAACGCCAGGCTGCATCCACCCCCTGCCCCCGCACGTAGGCCCAAATAACCTCCTGGCCCACCGGGAATCGGAAGCCTACGAACGAACTCAAACTCACTCGCTGGAGTAGAAACACACGCCCGGGCCTCTACCGAGCACAGCAGGCAACACCGAACGTCCGCCGGCCGGGTCCATCTCACCTCACGCCCTGGGCCTCGGGTGCCTACGCTCCCGGCTGTCGGCGCCGCTCCTACTTCGCACCCCTCGAACCGCCAGTTCCCCTCCAGGCTTCCATCCCCCACGCGCTAGAGCTCCGGCAGCTTGCGTCCCACCCGCTCGGGGCTCCAACCTGCTTAGCTTTCTCGACCAGCCCAGGCCTCAGATACCCGCCCCCCACCACCACCTCAAAGCCACCAGGCCCTACTCGGCCTTGCTCCAGGTCCCACAGCAGTTACCGAAAAGATAGTTCTGAGGCCTCAAGGGGCTCATGTCCATGTCCATCGAATCTTCCATGAGGTGGTGGCACGCACTTAGGTGGATGAGAAGGCGGACGGAGATAAACGAGTACTACTCCAAAGAACAGCCACGTAGGACGGAATCACACCAGGGTGGAAAAAAATTTTTTAATAGTTTTTTTCTTTTTTTTGAGACAGAGTGTCAAGCTGTCACCCTGGGCAGAGTGCTGTGGCGTCACAGCTCCCAGTAACCTCAAACTCTTGGGCTTAAGCGATTCCCTTGCCTCAGCCTCCAAAGTAGCTGGGACTACAGATGCCTGCCACAACGCCTGACTATTTTTTTTTGGGGGGTGGGGGTTGTAGATGTCATTGTTGTTTAGCTGGCCTGGGCCGTGTTCAAACCCGCCAGCCTCAGCGTGGTATGTGACCGGCACCCAATCCACTGAGCTATGGGCACGACCAGAATTAGGAAAATGTTTAAATGTCCTGATCCCAGTTTGTTCCTCAAGTATAAAAATGGCTGCCAGCAAGGCTCACTTGAGATCAGGAGTTCAGGGCTCCAGTAGAATTTGACACTATGATCATGTCTATGAATAGCCACTATACTGCAGCCTGGGCAGTAGAGTGAGACTGACTCTCTTCATAAAAAAAAAAATCGTTGCCAGACCTAGGCTAGTACAACACTAGATGAAGAGGTTGCTGGTAGTGTGATTTCTATCTATTAAGTTATAACCATCTTCATCTGGCTGAAAATACCCTTCCTTAATAACTTTTGGTTAGATTAAAGATCAAGGAGCAAAGGCTTGAGCACAGCAGTTTAAATATATCAGGTTATATTTTAACACAATGTGTCAGGTGGAGAGCTAAAAACCTAATTTATCCTATGCATAGTTGTTACCCTAGGAGCAGATTCCTTAGGAATTGGAACAGGACATAGATAGCATGTGGTACACAGAGGGAAGGGTCCAGAACACAGGATTTGCTGCCTGAGAGGGTCTATATGTGAGACATAACCTACATCTAAGCCTTGTGGGGACCTTGTCAGCAAGGTGAGGTATCATCATATTGTTCAATTAAAGACCCGTTTCCTTCAAAATGTCATTGGAAACATTAACACAAAGAATGAACTGAGGTTGGGCGGCACCTGTGACTCAAAGGAGTAGGGCGCCAGCCCCATATACCGGAGGTGGTGGGTTCAAACCCAGCCCTGGCCAAAAACTGCACAAAAAGAATGAACTGAGGTGAGAAAAATCAAGAGATCTGCATCACTATTTGGTAATCTGTATCTCTCTTGTTTTTTAAACTTGTTATGTTGAAATAATTTCAGACTTAGAGAAAAATTACAGAAGTACCGAGAATTCCCATATACTTTCACCCCTCTTTGTTAGCATGTATCACGTTTGCCTTATCATTGTTTCTCCCTCTGGGAGTTCTGACAATTAAGTTTGCAAACTTTCCACCGTGCACTTACATTGGCAGCACTATACAAACAGCTTGGTAAGGCTTCATAACCTTGGTATGTCAGTGTCTCACAGTTGTGTTCATGTCAATGTATAACTGTATCTTGCTAACATTGTTCATTATTGTTACGTGTTTTTGTGTGTCATCACAACAATGTCAGAACTTGAATTAGAGCAACGAACAAATGCATAAATTTCTTGTTAAATTTGGCAAGACTGGAAGTGAAATCAGGGACATGTTAGTCCAAGTTTATGGGGATAGTGTTAAGAAAAAAACTGCAGTATACAAGTGGATTAAACGTTTTTTCCAAGGGGAGAGAAAGTGTCACTGATAGAGATCAAGGTGGCCAGTAACAAGCAGAACCAATGGAAATATTGCATTGAATTGTGCATCAGAATTGTTGGCTGACTGTGAGAAGCACAGCAGACCAAGTAAACATCAATAGAGAAACAGGAAAATTTTAACTGAAAATCTTGACCAAAAACTCATTGCTCTTGCATCACGAAAACGTATCAGCTCAGTATCAGCTCACATGGCACTCTACATGAGGAAGTTTTAGCCAGAAAACAAATAACTGCATTGGAACCTCTTCCCTACTCACCTCATCTGGTCCCCAATGACTTTTTTCTTTACCTGAAGATAAAATAAATACTGAAAGGAAGACATTTTCATGACATTTGGGACATCAAGGGTAATATGACAACAGCTTTGATGGCCATTCCAGAAAAAAAGAGTTCCAAAATTGCTTTGAAGGGTGGACTGGGTGCTGGCATTGGGTGCATAGCTTCCCACAAGGAGTACTTTGAGGGTGACCATAATGATATTCAGCAATGAGGGATGTAGCACTTTTTCTAGGATGAGTTTGCAAACTTAACTGTCAGACCTTGTACACACACATACACACACAAATAGAGGTCCTTTTCTGTGAGCATTTTGAGAGTAAGTTGGAGACATTATCTTTTTTACCCCTGAATTTTTTCACGTGTGTTACTAAAAACAATAACATATTACCGCAGTACAAGTCTCTAAATCAGGAAATTAACATTGACACGGTGCTATCATTTCATCTATGCAGCTTTTACCAACTATCCCACTCTGTAGTAAAAGAAAGACAGTTTTTTTCCTAGCCTGAGATTCAACCCAGGATTGTACATTGCAATTAATTGCCATGTCTCTATAGCTCCTTTAATCTGTCACCGTTCCTTATACTGTCTTTGTCTCCCACAACTTTGATATTTTTTGAAAAGTACTATCTTAGTCAGTACAGGCTGCTATGAACATAACACCTTAGACTGGGTAGTTTAAAAACATACATTTATGCCTCACAGTTCTGTTGTCTGGGAAGCCCAAGATCAAGGTGCTGGCATATTGAGTGTCTGGTGAGGATGCACTTTCTGTTTTCCAGACAGCTGTCTCCTCGTTATGAATTGACACGGCCAAGAACAGACAGGGAGGCACTGCCTAATACCAGCACATTGAGGTTAGGGTTTCAATGTGTGAATGGTGAGGGAACACAGACACGCAGTGCATAGCAAGTACAGACCATTTGTTTTGAAGCATGACGCTCAGTTTAGGTTTGTCTCATGTTTCTCACAATATAATCAAGGTTACCCATTTGGGGGCAGGAATACTATAGAAATGATGTTATATCCTCTTCAGTATACTTTATCAGGAGATGTGACATTTTTTGATCCATCACTCATGATGTTAACTTTGATCATTTGGTAAAAGTGCTATCTGCTAGATTTCTTCACTGTAAAGAGATACTTTTCTCTTTGCAATTAATAAATACCTAATAAGGAGATACTTTGATACTGTATGCTTTCACTGCTATACATAAGAGTGTGCAAAATAGAATGTTTGTCTTTTCACTTACCTTTACAGGTCTTGAAGCTTTTACAAGAATTTGAACAATTAAATCATTTTACTTTAGGGGGGGAACCTGCAACTGCTAATTTAATTACAAGTGAAAATATTTGTAAAGATCCTGTATCTACAGTACCAATTTTGGAAGTAGAGATTCAAAGCCCAAAGGAAGAGAAAGAGAAGCTCTGGTAAATTGAGAAAATCCCATATCCCATCACCTATTTGGAAAGGAGGTTACATTTTATTTGGCTTGATCATTATGAGAATTTGACATTCATTTCCAAATATGAATTGAAAAATTAGTTATAGACTCGGCGCCTATGGCTCAAATGGCTAAGGCACCAGCCACATACACCTAAGCTGGCAGGTTCGAATCCAGCCTGGGCCTGCCAAAACAACAATGATGGCTGCAACCAAAAAATACCTGGGCATTGTGACAGGTGCCTGTAGTCCCAGCTATTTGGGAGGCTGAGGCAAGAGAATCGCTTAAGCCCAGGAGTTGGAGGTTGCTGTGAACTGCGATGCCATGGCACTCTACCCAGGGCGACAGCTTGAGGCTCTGTCTCAATTAAAAAGAAAAAAAAAAGAAAGAAAGAAAGAAAGAAAAATTAGTTATAAAGGGGTGGTGCCTGTTGCTCAGTGGGTAGGGTGCTGGCCCCATATACTGAGGGTGGCGGGTTGGAACCTGGCCCCAGTCAACTGCAACAAAAAATAGCTGAGAGCTGGAGGTTGCTGTGAGCTGTAATGCCGCAGCACTCTATTGAGGGCAACAAAGTGAGACTCTGCCTCTAAAAAAAAGAAAAGAAAAATTAGTTATAAGCATTGTCCAAAGAGTCTGTCTTTTGATATATTAATTGATTACATTTTTAAACTTTTTTTCTTGCTTTTTGTAGAAAATTTAGAAGACATGGAGAAGTATAAAGAGATTTATAGAGATGTTGATGTTCTCACTTTTCCTTCCTTTTTCTTTTCTTTTTTTTTTCTTAGAGACAGAGTCTCACTTTGTCACCCTCGGTAGAGTGCCGTAACATCACAACTCACAGAAACCTCCAAGCTCTTGGGCTTAGGCGATTCTCTTGCCTCAGCCTCCCCAGTAGCGGGGACTATAGGCACCCACCACAACACCCAGCTATTTTTTGTTGCAGTTTGGCTGGGGCCGAGTTCAAACCCACCACCCTCAGTATATGGGGCCGTCACCCTACTCACTAAGCCACAGGCGCCACCCTCTTCCTTTTTCTGTACATCTACAGGAAAATCTCAACTTGAATGAAATAAAGGCAATGCCTGTAATCCCAGCACTTTGGGAAGATGAGTAGGGAGGATTGCTTGAGCCCTGGAGTTTGAGACCAGCCTGAGCAAAATAGCAAGACCCCTGTCTCTACACAAAAATTTTAAAAATTAGCTGGGCATGGTGGCACATGCCTGTATTCCTAGCTACTCAAGAGGCTGAGACAGGAGGAGGATCAACTGAACCCAGGAGTTCAAGGCTATAGTGAACAATAATTGCACTCCAGCCTGGGTAACAGAGCTGGGATTATAGGCATGAACTACCACACCCAGCTTGGCCATTGTGTGTTCCAGTTCTAAAATTTCCATTTGGTTCTTCTTTCTACATAGCATCTTCTATTCCTTTGCTGAGACTTTTTTTTCTGAGTTATTCTATGTTTTCATTTGTTTCAAGTATGTTCATAATTGCTTAAAGATTTTTTTGTGATGGATTATTTAATATTGTCATATAATTCTAACCTCTTCCACTTGGCATCTGTCATTGCCCTTTTTTTCATTCAAGTTGAGATTTTCCTGGTCCTTGGTATAATGAGTGATTTTTAGATTGAAATCCAATCATTTGGGGTACTGTGTTATAAGACTCTAAATCTTTTTAACCCTTCTGCCTAGCTGGGCTTCTTTCAGTACTACTCCAACAGGAACAGGAGAAGTGTTGGGTGGGGATACTGTCATATTACCGCCCTGTGAGGTAGAAGTTCAGGTTCCTCACTCAGCTTCCATGGACACCCAAGGAAGGAGGGGCGTCTTATTATGGCTGGTAAGGTTGGAGGTCCTACTCTCTACTAGGCCTCCACTTATAGTACCTGTCTGAGCAGGGGCGGAGTACCTTGTTCCTGCTTGCCACTTAGCCTCCACTGAGGGTGTTCTTGTTGCGCTGGGTGGTGGTGAAGTCCTGACTCTCCACTAGGCCTCCTCTGACAGCACCCCGGTAGAAAGAGAGAATGGTGCCTCCTCACTGCTAGGTGGGAGTGGAATTCTAGACTCACCACACAGTCTCCTCAGCACACACTGCAAGGTAAGGGAGCTTGTTACTGTCTAAAGGGGATTAAAGTCTCTGCTCCCTACTTGGTCTTCTCTGACACTGTCCCACTGGGAGAGTTAGGGTCCCTAATTACAGCCCAGTAAGGGCGGAAATCTAGGCTCCCAATTTGACCTTTGCTGGCACAGGTGGTAGTAGGTGTTTTTTCTGTGGTGTTCTCTGGAGTTAGTGGGTATTATCCAGAAGTTTTAATTCTTGGTTCACTATCCCTTTTCCTGATTCTTTGGCTAAAGATAGCAGGCTTTTGTTGGTGCTTTTGTTTTGTTTTGTTTTTGTCTGTGTTTGTTGGTGTTTAGGTTGTTGTCTTCTTCAGCTCCAAATCTGGGATATATGAGGCAAAAGGAACACCCAGAAAACTCGCAGCCTGGGGTCCTGACTTCCCTAGCTGATCTGCCTTCCTCTCTCTACTTTTCAGAGTCTTTTTATATATTTGTTTTATATATAATGTTCAGGGGTTTTAGTTGTACTTAGTGGGAAAAGTAGAGGAAAAGTATTTTTCTACTTCATCTCCTTGGAAGAAAAAGTTCATTTTGTCCATTTTAAAAAATACAAAATATATGTTTACATTTTCCCAATCTTAACATGTGTTTGGCATTTACTAAACACATGTTAAATGGGAGCAGGAAAAGGAAACAATTTATAGAGAATGGAAAAATGTATTGTTATCTTATTAAAAATTTATTGAGACAGAGTCTCATTATGTCCCCCTGGGTAGAGTGCCGTGGCGTTACAGCCAACAGCAACCTTGGACTCTTGGGCTTAAGCGATTCTCTTGCCTCAGCCTCCCAAGAAGCTCGGACTACAGGTGCCCACCACAACGCCTGGCTTTTTTTTGGCTGCAATTGTCATCATTTGGCAGGCCCGGGCTGGGTTTGAACCCGTCAGCTCTGGTGTATGTGGCTGGCGCCCTAGCCGCTGAGCTACGAACGCCAAGTCTAGACACAATTTTCCTCCCTGTTCCTTTCCAGATTTTCCTAAATATATACTTCCCAAAGTATGTATATGTATACACCTCTACATATATATATGTAGCTCTTTTGTTTCACAATTTTACTTTGATAAATATTTTCATGTCGACTAATAATCTATTTTTTTTTCTTTTGAAATAGTTTCACTATGTCGCCCTCAGTAGAGTGCAGTGGTGTCACAGCTCACAGCAACCTCAAACTCTTTGGCCTTAAGCGATTGCCTCAGCCTCCCAGGTACCTGGGACCACAGGTGCCCACCACAATGCCCGGCTATTTTTTTGTTGCAGTTGTCATTGATGTTTAACTGGTCTGGGCCGGGTTCGAACCTTCCATCCCTGGTGCATGTGCTAGGTGCCGTAACCACTGTGCTATAGGCACCGCCCGACTAATAATCTTTATATCACTCTCAAGCCAAATTATCTTTAATTATTTTAGCCACTTTTCTGTCTCCATTCAGTTCCTATTTAAAATAATAACCTGTACATTCATCTTTTTACTTATGAATTGTTCTATTGCAGTAAACTCATTGGTACATGCATGCAATTAGTCAAGGAGTATGAACATTTTTATAGCTTATTATCTGTATTTCCAAATTGCCTTCTTAAAGAGTTTGAGCACTAACTATAATCCATGAAGCATGTTGTACTAGCCTTCAAGGTACCCAGACAAAATCTAATACTGAGAGAAGAAAAACGAAATCATCATGCTCTGTGCCCACTGAAGGTGCATCTTTTCCTCTTGGTTTCTGTGGCTCTTAGCCTCCTTTAGCTTGTTCCTTACAAGTTTTTAGGCTTCTGTCAATGATCCTCCTTCTCTCCCTTATCCCTTTCTCCCTGGCTTACCTTATCCAACCCCAGCGTTTCTGCTGATGTCCTTCTGTATCTCACCACATACATCTCCTCAGTCTGTATGCACATTCCCCATCTAGTCTCCTGTCCACTTGCCCATTTGCCCCCGATCAGAAATGCAGGGGTCATTCGTGATTCCTTTTTATCCCTCACTTGTCACATCCAATAAATGACAACCTTAATCTAATCACTTGTTCACTTATCTTTTTTTCTCACTAAATTGTAAGTTTCTGGGGTCGAGGATCATGTCTTCCTGTAGCCCCAGTTTCTGCTAAAGTGCCTAGTCCTTATTAAAATCTTTATTAACTGTGTCTGATCAATAACATATTAAAAGTTGAAAAAGTATAAAATTCATTTAAATTGGTTGTTTGACTATAAATAAAAGTATATTATGGGCCAGTCATAGTGACTTATGCCTGCAATCCTGGCATTTTGGGAGCCAAAGGAGGGAGGATTGCTTGAGGATAGGAGTTGGAAAACAGCTTGAGCAAGAACAAGACCCTTTCTCTACAAAAAATAGAAACATTAAAAAACAACACAGGCGGCGCCTGTGGCTCAGTCAGTAGTAAGGTGCCAGCCCCATAAACCGAGGGTGGCGGGTTCAAACCTAGCCCCGGCCGAACTGCAACAAAAAAATAGCCGGACATTGTGGCAGGCGCCTGTGGTCCCAGCTACTCGGGAGGCTGAGGCAAGAGAATCGCCTAAGCCCAGGAGTTGGAGGTTGCTGTGAGCTGTGTGACGCCACGGCACTCTACTGAGGGCGATAAAGTGAGACTGTGTCTCTACAAACAACAACAACAACAATAACAAAGAGGCTGGGAACAGTGGTTCATACCTGTAATCCTAGCCCTCTGGGAAGCTGAGGCCGGTAGATTGCTTGAGCTCCAGAATTTGAAACCAGCCTGAACAAGAGCGAGACCCCATCTCTATTAAAAACAGAGAAATTAGCTGGATATTGTGGCAGGTGCCTATAGGCCCAACTGTTTGAGAGGCTGAGGCAGGAGAATTGCTTGAGCCCAGGAGTTTGAGGTTGCTGTGAGCCATGATGCCATGGTACTCTCCCCAGGGTAGCAGATTGAGACTGTCACATAAAAATAAATAGATAAATAAACAAACAACAACAACGGAAAAATTAGCCAGGGGTACACACCTGTATAGTCCCCACTACTTGGGAGGCCGAGGCAGGAGGATAGCATGAGCCCAGGAGTTTTAGGCTATAGTGAATTGTGATGAATTGTGAATTTAGTGAATTGTGATGATGCCACTGCACGGTAGCCCAGGTGACAGAGTGAGACCCTGTCTGGAAAAACAAAAATTTATGATGGTTCATCTTTCTGAATGTGAGTAAAAAAGTATGACTCATTTGTTTTAAAAATTTATTTTTAAGAATAAGATAACTGCTTTGCTCTAGAATTCAAGTTGAAAATCTTGCTTGAGGTACTTTCTTGACTTGTAGGTTTTTTCCTTCCTATTCTACTATAATCAACATTTTGATAGATTTGTGTTGTTATATTTGTACCAAGTGCTGAATTAGAAGAGAATAAGCAGAAGGGAATTCCAGAGGAGTCAGTAAAGGAGGGCTCTTGCCCAAAAGAGGGGCAGACAAAGGAGGACTCACAGCAGAACGAAGATATGAAAGAACAGCAATTGACCATGAAGCCTGAAGAAATTGTGAGACTTAGAGAAGAGCTAAGCCGCATAAATCAGAGCCTCCTCCGGTTTCAGAGCTCTGAGGATAGTTCAGATGACAGTTGTTCCCAGGTAGGTGCAATAAACATGTGCCCGGACTGGGGCCATTTCTTCTGATTGGCTATGGATATAAGTACCATTTTTAATATAATCATTCATATGTATTCCTTGAACAGTTTTATAACCATGGCCTGAATAGTAACAAAATAGCAACTAAAATCTAAACTAAGCTCATCAGTTAATGCAGTTTATTGTAAAGGGTACTTAAACTCCATCTAGGCTCAGCAGGGAAAAAAAAAACTGATTTATTGTGGGTGTTTGCTGTAGCCAGATGGAATTAGGGATGGCAGGATGTGCCGCATTTTCTATTTCTGGTAGGAAGCTTAATGGACAAAGTACTTCGTTTTAGTGGGGGAAAAGTCAACAGACATGGGATGATTTTAAATAAGGATTTTGCTATTTACTAGAGATCAGCCTATAGGAGGAATAAAAGGACTAACTTCTAGCTACATTTAAGTTCTTATGCCTGTTATATAGGTTTTTTCTCATACAAATTAAGATTTCCCTACATATACCTTTCCAGAAATTACTTTTTTAAAAAAGTTTCAGATTAATGTGAGGGTACAAACAATTAGGTTACAATGTTTGTGTTTGTTAGATAGAGTCCCTGCTGTAGTAGTTGTCCTACCCCCAGGAGGTGTGCCATATACCCTTACATTGTGCCTATTAGGTGGGAGCACACCAATCCCCTCCCTTCTTCTCTCTCCCCCTCCCATCTTTCTCTCTCCCTCCTCCCTTTTCTCTCCCCGCTTCCTCTTTTTCCCCTTTCCTCTTTCCTTCTCCTTCCCTATCTTGAATTAAATTGTTCTCTTGTGTGGGGGTATATTAGATCATCTACTGTCTTCATATTAATATTGAGTACATTGGATACTTGCTTTTCCATTCTTGTGATACTTTACTCAGAAGAATGTGTTTCAGCTCCATCCAGGTTAATACAAAAGATGGTAAGGTCTCTATCTTTTTTATGGCTGAATAGTATTCATGGTATACATATACCACACTCTACTAATCCATTTCTGGGTTGGTGGGCATTTAGGTTGTTTCCATATCTTGTAAATTGAGCTCTGATAAACTATCTAGTGTAAATGTCCTTATGATAAAATGATTTTTTTCTTCTGGGTAGATGCCTGGTAATGGGATTGCAGGATCAAATGGGAGGTCTAATTTGAATTCTTTGAGGATTCTCCATACTTCTTTCCAAAGAGATTGTATTAGTGTGCAGTTCCACCAACAGTGTAAAAAGTGTTCCAGAAATTACTTTTGAGATCCTCAGAGGGAGGCTTTTGTACTCATAAGCAAACCAACTTCAGAAGGCTGATAATGTACATTTTAAAAATGATTCGAGTATATACATTATTTGAATTACTTCTTTAAGAAGACAAGAGAATGCATTTTAGACATTTTTTTCTGCTATATGCAGCAATTATTTTAGAACCTCTTTCTATATAGAGGATTCTTTGACCAACTGATGGCTATAGATTATTCTACTTTTTCATTCATGTGCATATATATGTCTTTAGTCTTCACTTATGTTGTCAGGTTACAATGTCTAGCACCTAGCATTGTAGAGAGCTAAGAAAGTCAAATCAAAATCTGATCGATATTTAATGAGTATGGAATCAGAACAAGTGGACTTAGTTTGATGATTCATATATGTGTAATGGCACATATTGGTAGCCCCTTCTATCCACATTCACTGGATGAGAATATTTAAAGTCAATAGTATTTGATCCTGCCAAGTTTCTAACAGAAAAAAAAAAGAAAGAAAAGAAAAGTCAATAGTTTTCATCAGCTGTCCCTAATCTTTTTGGCACAAGAGGTTCATGGAAGACAGTTTTTCCACAGACCAGGATGGGGTAGAGAGGATGGTTTCAGGATGATTCAGGTGCATTACATTTACTGTGCACTTCTATTATTATTACATTGTAATATATAATGAAAAAATTATACAACTCACCATAATGCAGAATCAGTGGGAGCCCTGACCTTGTTTTCCTGCAACTAGAAAACTTAAATTCTGACTTAAATACTGACACCAGATGCAGCTGTGCAATTTAAATACATCAACTCACTTGCCACTGTATAGCCTCCCACAAGTTGCAGCTTAATTATTACTTGCTACTCACTGATAGGGTTTTGATATGAATCTGCAAGCAACTGATTTATTATGGTCTCTGCGCAGTCAAACCTCTCTGCCAATGATAATCTATATTGGCAGTTGCTCTGAGGTGCTAGCATCACTGCCTCAGCTCCACCTCAGATCATCAGGCATTAGATTCTCGTAAGGACCGTGTAACCTTTAACTTGATGCCTCTCATGCACAGCTTATAGTAGGCTTCATGCTCCTGTGAGGATCTAATGCTGCTGCTGATCTGACAGGAGCAGAGCTCAGGCAGTGATGCCAGCAATGGGGAGCTGCTGTAAATACAGATAAAGCTTGGCTCACTTGCCCACTGCTAACCGCCTGCTGTGTGTGATCTCACTCCTAACAGTCAGTGGCCCAGAGGTTGGGACCACAGGTCTTCATTCTATTTCCATAATAAGAATGATCTTGTCATTTGGAGAAGTATGTGAACTTGGTTTGTGTTTAATTTTTAATTAATGAAAATAATACCATAAAATATTAAAAGCCTATAAAGTTAAGATAATGCTAGTTTCAACTTGCATTATTTTAATTCTTAAGGAATTCCTTAAGATGGAAAAAATGTTAGACATCATTTGGCTTATTCCTTTAATTTGCAGATAAGACTCAGAAAGGGTAATTGGCTTAATAAATACATTGATTGATCAATAAAAGACTCCTATGTGTGTACTTTTCATTCTTATGTGATTCCTGATTGAGTTTATAGGTTCTGCAATAACTTTCTACCAGGAAAGTGATTTATATCATGGGAAAAAATAGAGACTCTTGACATTGGCTGCTTGATTGGCTGTCTGGTGGCTAGCTGCTTCAATAGCTGATTTCCTTGAAAAAGCATTTCTATGCTGACAAAGTGAATAGTTTGGGGAATGTAGACAGGAAGAACTACCTTTCTGACTTTTCCTGTGTTCGTAACAGGCTAAAAGTTCTGTGCTTTTGCCCCATTGGTATAAATGTGGTGCTTCTATACACAGCATATCTATTTTGGTATATTAAATGGTTCTATAAGCTGCTGATTACTAATTAATTGTTTAAAAGCTGTTGTAAGATGGTTAAACAAGAAGGTAGAGTGGTGATCAAGGCATTCCAGATTGTTTGCAGGTGGAAGATGAAGGCAGTTAAAGTACACAGGTAGCATCAATGATGATGGGTAACGTTACTGAGTGTTATATTAAGTGCCGGGCATTGTGCTGAGTGCTCATGTGTGTTACCTTAAGTACTGTTCACTCCCTCCAGAAGTTATCATTATTATCCACATTTTAAGATGAAGAAACTGAAATGCAGAGAGATGAAATAATCTTCCAAAATCACCCAACTGGTAAGTGGTAGATTCAAGATTGAAACCCAAGTACACTTAATTCCAAAGCTGGAGTTCTTAATAATTACATTATAATCCATTAAAGAATTTCATGTAGGGACCTTAGAGTCTTACAGCTCTAAGAGAAGCAAACTGAATTTAGATTGCCTTTCTAACTAAACCAAAATAGGAATTAAGGGCTAATAAAACTTGGGGAGTTCTGTGTTGCATGAGCAACATAAGCAAGATAAAAGCAAAATAATGACCAAGGCTTTTCAGAAAGCTATAGGCAGAAAGCATACTGGCCCAGGACTAAGGAAACGCTAAGTATATCTTATCTATTGAATTGTGTAATATTGAATTCTTTATCTACTCAGCAGACCTGTGTGTACCTACCTTTTGCAGAAAATCCAAATGACTACTATTTTATTGCACTGAAGAGGCCAGATAGTATATTGCTGTTGTTTTGTACATGTACCTTTATTTTTTCTTCTTTATTAAGATATAATTGACAAAAATGTTGTACATATATACTTGTATATGGTGTATGATGTGTTTTTTTTAAATTAAATCATAGCTGTGTACGTTAATGCAATCATGGGATACAATGTGCTGGTTTTATATACAATTTGAAATATTTTCATCGAACTGGTTAACATAGCCTTCATGGCATTTTCTTAGTTATTGTATTAAGACCTTTATATTCTGCATTTAGTAAGTTTCACCTGTACCCTTCCAAGATGCACCATAGGTGTGGTCCTACCAATTACCCTCCCTCCGCCCATCCTTCCCCCGCCCTCCCCTCCCTTGCCCCTTTCCCCATATTCTTGTGCTATAATTGGGTTATAGCCTTCATATGAAAGCTACAAATTAGTTTCATAGTAGGGCTAAGTACATTGGATACTTTTTCTTCCATTCTTGAGATACTTTGCTAAGAAGAATATATTCTAGCTCCATCCATGTAAACATGAAAGAGGTAAAGTCTCCATCTTTCTTTAAGGCTGCATAATATTCCATGGTATACATATAACACAATTTATTAATCCATTCGTGGGTCTATGGGCATTTGGGCTTCTTCCATGACTTAGCAATTATGAATTGGGCTGCAGTAAACATTCTGGTACAAATATCTTTGTTATAATGTGATTTTTGGTTTTCTGGATATATGATATGATGTTTTGATATAAGTATACATTGTGAAATGATTAAATCAAGCTCATTAACATATCTATCACCTCACATACTTTTTTGTGGTGAGAACATTTAAAATTTACTCTTTTAGCAATTTTCAGGAACACAATATATTATTATTAAATACAATCGCCATCCTATACAGTAACTCTTGAGGACTTAGTCATCCTATCTGAAACTTTACATCCTTTGACTAACATCCTCTCATTCTACAGCCCCTCTCTCTGGTCCCTGGCAACCACTATTCTACTGTCTGCTTCCATGTATTAAACATTTTCAGATTCTCTACATAAACAAGATCATGCAGTATTTGTCTTTCTGTGCCTGATATCATCCAAGTTCATCTATGTTGTTGCAAATGACAGGATTTCTTTCTTTTTTAAGGCTGAACCATATTCCTCATGTGTGTGCGTGCACATGCGTGTGTGCACCATATTTTCTTTATCCATTCATCTGTTGATTGACACTTTGGGAAAAAACTTTGACATTAGTCTTTGTAAATATTTTTTGGGGTATGACCCCAAAAGCACAATCAACAAAAGCAAAACTAGACAAATAAGATAGCCTCCAATTAAAAAGCTTCTGTACAGCAAACAATAAAGAGACAACCTATGAAGTAGGAGAAAATATTTGTAAACCATACGTTTGATAAAGAGTTAATATCCAAAATATATGAGGAACTTAAACAACAAAATAGCAAGGAAACACCCCAATATAAAAATAAGCAAAGGACCTGAATAGACATTTCTCAAAATAAGACGTTCAAAAGTCCCAACAGATATGTAAAAAAAATGTTCCATATTGCTGATTGCTAGGGAAATGGAAATCAAAATTACAATGGAGATATCAAACCTCACACTTATTAGAATGGCTATTATCAAAAAGACAAAGGATAAATGTTGACAAGGATATGAAGAAATTGGAACATTTACACACTATAGGCAGGAATGTAAATTAGTACAGCTACTATGGAAAATACTATGGAGGTTTCCCCCCCAATTAAAAACAACTACTGTATGATCCAGCAATTCCTCTTCTAGATATATATCCAAGGGATTTGAAATAAATATTTTGAAGAGATATCTGTAATCCCATTTTATTTACAGCATTATTTACAAAACCAAGTTGTGGAATTAACCTAAATGTTCATCAATGGATGAATGGGTAAAGACACTATTCATTCTTAAAAGAGAGTGTTGTTGAGTAGCAATTGGAGAACTGTCAACAGGTAGTAAAAGGAAAAGTGATGAAGAAGCTAGGAACCTAAGTTCTCTTACTAAGTTTTCTTTTTCTTTCTTCTTGCCAGCAGACACCACACACACACACATTACACTCGCTTATACTCTACTTCATATATTGACTCTTTGGACTTCCCATTTTAAGCATATTTTACCCTAAAATTGTCCATGCTTCTGCTGCCCTTCATTGATAGGAAAAATAAGAAGGTTAATTGTCTGTGCCTAATTGCTTTTATTCACATAATTTTTCTGGTACTTCCACTCTAACATAATAGGAGTCAGATTATATGAACATGTACCAACTAGCTGTAAATGTAAAAGACTAATTTTTTTGGAGGTAAGTTAACTCTAAAAACATTAACCTGTGAATCACATTTTGACAGTTATGGTTCTGACAGCTTGAACCTGTTTTACAAATAGTCTTCAAATTAGGCTCGGCGCCTGTGGCTCAGCGGGCTAAGGCGCCAGCCACATACACCTGAGCTGGCAGGTTCGAATCCAGCCCGGGCCCGCCAAACAACGACGGCTGCAACCAAAAAATGGCCAGGCGTTGTGGCGGGCGCCTGCAGTCCCAGCTACTTGGGAGGCGGAGGCAAGAGACTCGCTTGAGCCCAGGAATTGGAGGTTGCTGTGAGCTGTGATGCCATGGCACTCTACCAGGG
>CAUYRH010085452.1:0-69514 GCA_963574655.1 Perodicticus potto
CGATATAACCCGCCCGGGCCCCCCCTCCGGGTGCGTGGCGCCGCCCCGGCCCCCCCCCCCCGCCCCCGCCCCCCCGGGGGGGGGTGGGGGGGGGTGGGGGGGGGACGGGAAGGGAAGGGGAGGGAAGAGAAGAGAAGGGAAGAGAAGAGAAGGGAAGGGAAGGGCAGGGCAGGGCAGGGCAGGGCAGGGCAAGGTCAATGTGCCTGGTACCTGGTGATGGAAGGGACTGTGGTCTAAGTTGAGGCCATAAAGACTGGCCAAGGGCAGATCACATAGGGCCTTTAAGGTCATGGTGAGACATTTGGACTTGAGTCTAAGTGAAGGCCTTGGAACAGTGTTGCCTAAAAGAAGTAAGACGTGAGCCACGTATGTAATTTTAAGTCATACTAGTAGTCACATTTTTAAAAATGGGAGAAAAACAGATAGAACTAATTTTAATAATATATTTTATTTAACCTAATATATTCAAAATAGCATAATTTCAACATGTAACCCATATACAAAATTATTAAGGGGATATTTTACATTATTTTTGTGGTACTAAGTCTTTGAAATATGTTTGTATAGTATAGTTACAGCACATCTCGATTCAGAAATTTGGACTAGCCACGATTCAAGTGTTCAGTAGAGATGGTTGGTGGCTACCATACTTACCAGCCCAGCATTGGGGAGAGGGGCTTTAATGATCCTTATCCTCTCAGGTAGCCCAGAGTTGTCTTTTATTTCTACTTTTACCTCCTACCAAACCACCAGAATCATTCATCAAGAGTTCAAATAATTCCATCTAAGCACCTCAAAATTGATCCTATCTCTTTGCCCCAGCTTAAATGTCTTCAGTATTTTGCGCATCATTTATTGCTACCTCCTCTGAATTGGACTTTTGCTATTGTTTTATCTTCTCCAGTCTCTCTCCACGAGGCTAAAGCAGAGCTCACATTTTCTTTTTTTCCTACAAAACCTTCCATGGGCTGTACATAGTGACTTGTACTGGTAATCCTAGCAACTCGGGAGGCTGAGGAAGGAAGATTGCTTGAAGCCAGGAGCTTGAGACCAACCTTGGCAACACAGGTGAGACCTCATCCCTAAAAAAATTAACATTAAAAATAACAAAAATAGGGGCGGTGACTGTGAGCTCAGTAAGTAGGGCGCCGGCCCCATATACTGAGGGTGGCGGGTTCAAACTCGACCCCGGTAAATTGCTGCAACAACAATAACAAAAAATAGCCAGGTGTTGTGGCAGGTGCCTGTAGTCCCAGCTACTCAGGAGACTGAGGCAAGAGAATTACCTGAGCCCAAGAGCTGGAGGTTGCTATGAGCTGTGATGCCATGACACTCTACCAAGGGTAATAAAGTGAAACTCCGTCTCTAAAAAAAAATAATAACAATAGGCTCGGCGCCTCTGGCTCAACGGGCTAAGGCACCAGCCACGTACACCTGAGCTGGAGGGTTCGAATCCAGCCCGGGCCCGCCAAACAACAATGACGGCTGCAACCAAAAAATGTCCGGGCGTTGTGGCGGGCACCTGTAGTCCCAGCTACCTGGGAGATGGAGGCAAGAGACTCACTTGAGCCCAGGAATTGGAGGTTGCTGTGAGCTGTGATGCCACGGCACTCTACCCAGGGTGACAGCTTGAGGATCTGTCTCAAATAATAATAATAATAATAATAACAATAATAATAAAAACAATAATAAAAACCATCCTTGGCTTCCACTTTGGCTAAAATTCAAACATGGAGGCATCCAAGAGCCCATAAGAGAGGCCCAGTCTCTTTTGAGACTTCCTTCTCCCTTCCCCTTTATATAACACAGTTAAAACCCAGGTTCCAGCTTGGTCTACTTCATCATACTTACCCAGTAACTTAGAAAAGAAATAAAAGCAATGTTATTTTACTTCCCAAAATATTCTTAAATACCATGGAACAGTTGCAGCCAAACACTAAAAGCTTTCACGATTTGTTTCTGTTCTTATTATTTCCTTCAATAATAGTTTTCTTCTCTGTACAAAAGGTATTTGTAGTTCATCTGACTTGGTAATTTTTATTTTGTAAAGTTTGGAGATCTACCCCAATTGGATATGAGATGCCTATTTGTTTCCTTGTTGTTAGTAGTTCTCATCCCACAAGCAAACTCTTAGTAATAGTGATGCAGAAAATATCCACATTTGGGCATCATACCGTGTATTTATGCATGCACGCACATGCCCACGTATGTGAAAATTTAACTTAAAATATACTTAATTGCATTTGGAGTGACCTTTGATATCACTTGAAATTATAAGAAAACACTACGGGATATTTCAAGTGCAAGCTAAAAAATCTCTAAAATCCTATTTGCCTTTGGTTGTGACCTTATAAGAGCATCTTAGCCACCAGCTTTCTTTTTTTAATTTTTTGAAGATAGGATCTCACTCTGTTGCCCATCCTAGAGTGCTGTAGTGTCAGCTCCAACAACTCCTGGGTTCAAGTGATCTTCCTGTCTCAGCCTCCCAAACAGCTAGGACTACAAGCACCCACCACAGTGCCCGGATAATTTTTCTATTTTTAATAGAGAATGGGTCTCAATCTTCCTCAATTAGTCTACAACTCCTGAGTTCAAGGGATCCTCCTGCCTTAGCCTCCCAGAGTGCTAGGATTATAGGTGTGAGCCATTGAACTCAGCCATTAGCCACCATCTTTGAAGGGTGGTTGAAGGCTTGTGTTTTTCATTTTCCCCTTAGTTGAAAAATTTAAGTAAATGAATATGTAATCTTTGTAGACCCCACTCCAAAAGAGCCATCAATAAAAAATTCACATGATGTCCATGTGCCAGTGATATTACAAGCTGCTCTTGATTGCTTGTGGATATGAGATTTTAAGACCTGAATTAAACTGGAAATGAATTGAGTCATAAATTGTTATTGAAGAAAGCTTACACTCGAATCTCTAAATATTAATGTTAAGAGGCAAGGGACTGATAAGTCCGCTCCAGCTAGAGCCCCCATTCCCTGAGTCTTGTCCACCAGCTGGATTTGGCTTGATTTTAATTTAACTTAGGAGCCTGCTTTAGTCCTTTGCACATATTTGAGTATTAATGAAGGTCTAATAGCAAACACTTTGCTTGACTAATAAGCACACAAAGGCGAGTCTTCTCCTTGCCAGACCACCCAGTTCAGGGCTTTGCTGAGAAAACCCACAAAGCTCATAAAGTTCATGGATACCAGGCGGTCTAGAGTTCTTTCTCCATCTCTTCTACTCCTGCCAGCACCTACTCCTCTCTAACTGAACACCTACTATGTGCTGCGACTACGGGACACAATTGCATGAGACACCCTGAGATGATTCAAGCAAAATGAGTGCTTCTTTTTAAAAAGGCCGGGAATTCCAGGTAGTTCGTAGGCAGAGCAGTTGCAAAGCAGTTGGAGAAAGAGAGGCTGGGTTAGAAGAGGCTCCAGGGCTGGGTGTGCTTGAGAGAGAGAGCGGGCTGAGCTGCGCCAGGTCTGACTGGTTTCATGTGCTAGTGAGTCACGGCCACCAATCAATCTTTATCCAGGAAAAACTGCCTCTTTAAATCCCCTGGAGGGGGCCAGGTGGAGCCAGAAGAACCAGATCTGGAGATGGGCCCTCTCCCAAAAATCCATGACCCTGGCAATGTCACCTGCCTTCATCTGACCATTGGATCATAGGGCTCCTCTAGCTTGAGACCAGATGCCTATGAACTGTCGTCCCAGGGACGAAAGCTTGACCCCGGTGAAGGGGGTCAAGCTTGCAGACAACCTGAACCAGGGAACTACTTACGCCAGAAGTTGCAGTTAGAAGCTGATGGTTGAGTCATCAGTTTCAAGTGTACATTTTCTATCCAAAGACACAGAACCCCTTTGTGTCTATCATTTGTCACCTGGTCTCCACCCAGACCTGATTCTTACCTCCTTTGTCTTTCTCTACACTGCTTCCTGTGTGGCTCATGTTTCAATCATTTATTCGTTCAACAAATGTCTTTCTTTTTCCTTTTCTTTCTTTCTTTTTTTTTAAGACAGAATCACTTTGTTGCCCCTGGTAGAGTGCTGTGGCGTCCCAGCTCAAGTGTTCCTCTTGCCTCAGTTTTTTCTCTTTAGTAGAGACAGGGTCTCACTCTTGCTCAGCCTGGTTTTGAACTCCTGAGCTCAAGCAATCCACCCACCTTGGCCTCCCAGAGTGCTAGGGTTACAGGTGTGAGCCACCATGCCTGGCCTCCTTCAACAAATTTCTTTAGCACCACTATTGACTAAGACCTCTATTAGGTTCCAAGACTTATCCCTATCCACTCTGGGGTGGGAGGTTTCTAAGTTTCTAAGTGGAAAGGCAGAAAGGAAAGACAGGGAGGCGGCCCAGAGACCATGTGTCAGGCTGGTACAGGAATCTGATGTTCAACCACCACCCTAAAGCTCTCCAGCTCTGGGGTAGAAGCCTGGTTCCACTGTGTGGGGGCAATTTCCTGGAGTGGACAGCAAAGGGAGTTACTGTCCAATAGTGTCCCATCGCATACCAGCCCATCTCTCTCCATCTGAAGCAACCTCAGGCACTCTGGCCTCCTCCCACTCAAGTATATTTTGGTGTATGGGGCCTTCAGAAGAGGCAAATGGCCCAAAGGAGGGGAAGGGACTGATAAGAGAAGAGAGGGCCTGCAGTGGCAGAGGATTAAAGCAGCGTCAGGAAGCTATGTTGCGGAAGGAGGGAGGCTTGGGTGTGTTGGAGGGAGGCCCCTGGCAAACCCAGAGGGTAGCAGACTAATCTGGGCACCAGGGTTCATGTTATCTGACAGAACCAGAGTTTCTCTGCACATCTAAGTCACTTTCAGCCCCCTCCCTATGGCTCCACATTGCTGTGATCACCCTTCCCTGGTCCTTGCAGAGGTCACATCTTGCCCACCTTTTTCTTTGACCTGAAGAGTGCTTTTATTTGTAATCATAAAGCAGTGAAGACCCAAAAGGGGAGAGTTGGACAGGGACCCCTGAGCATCCCAAAGTATTGAAACCTTTGAATGAAAGAAGAAGAAACCTCTGAGCTGGGGTGAAGAGGGTTGTTTAAAGGCAGAGGGCAGAGGCCAGGCATGGCGGCTCACATCTGTAATCCTAGCACTCTGGGAGGCTGAGGCGGGTAGATTGTCTGAGCTCACGGGTTCGAGACTAACCTGAGCCAGAGTGAGACCCCATCTCTAAAAATAACTGGGCATTGTGGCAGTAGTCTGTAGTCCCAGCTACTTGGGAGGCTGAGGCAAGAGGATCATTTGAACCCCAAAGTTTGAGGTTGCAGTGAGCTATGACATCACAGCACTCTACTGAGGGTAACAAAATAAGACTTTGTCTCAAAAACATAAATAAAATAAAATAAAGGCAGAGGGCAAAAAGTTAGAATCTTTCTTCCCTCTCTAAAGCTGGGTCCCAGGGCCCAGCCAAGAATCAATCTCTCTCCCTCTCCCCCTCCAACTCCCACCTCCAGTGTACCCACCCCTGCACCCACCCCACTCCTCTGCCTCTCTCTCCCCTTTTGTTTCAGTGGTTTGCATTATCATTTGCCAAGCTTCTTGGGACCTGGTATGTACTTCCTCCCCACTCCAGGAATTTCACAAATAAATCACTGAGAACAGAGCCTGCCTCACAACAAACAGCACATGGGTTTCTGCTTAGCCTCCGTGGCCTTGGACCAGCTTCTGGGAAGAGCCCCTGCCTGGTTACCGGCACAAACACAGCCCTGCCTTTCACAAACACTCAGCGATGACAAGCCACAGGGAGAAGCCTGAACTCCAGGTGAAGGAACTACGGCCCAGTGGGAAACTGCAAGGTCAGGCCATGCGTGGCCAGTGCCTCCCCAGGGCTGAGCCCGGCCCAAGGCACAAGGCTTCTCTCCCTGGGGACTAACCACTCAACTCACCAACCTTGAGAAAGTTATTTTGGCCTCCCTAGACTTCCCTTCCCCTGCTTTTAAATATACTGGCGATTTATGCTGCTTAATTCAAAAAGAAACTGTGTGGGAAAAGACTGATTTGTTTTGAAGCATTTTGGCTTCCTGAGAGGAACACGGGTTCTAAGAAACTCCTTGAACAGGCACAGATAGGTCTGTGCACACACGCATGGCACACGGGTCTGTCCACACACGCACACTGCATCCGCTCACGGGCTGGGCATTGTTTGTGCCCTGTCGCATCCCCTGCAATGTAGTGCTTGGAACAAGTCACTGATCAATAAATATTTACTGAATGAAAGCAGTTGACAATACTGTCCCACATCCGCTCCTTATCCCAGTCACTGTGCTCAGAGCTGAAGGACATTTCTGCCTCTGCTCACTCACAGCCCAGGATGGAGACTTATGCAGACATATATACAACCAGTGGGGTGTTAATGGGCACCAGGACAGAAAAGTATGGAGGGGCCAGGGCAGCTCGGAGGAGGGAGAGGCCAGCTCTGCCCTGTAGGAGGCAGGGGAAAGCCGGGGGAGGTTCAAGAGGAAATGCCTCCCAGTGCTGAAGGAAGGGGGTGGGCAGGGGACGGGCAGGGGTCTTCCAGGAGAGGGAAAACATGCTCAGAAGCACAGAGCCCTGAGGCAACATGGCAGAGTCAGGGGCCCGGGAGGTGTTCACACTGCTAGACCATGAGAGGGAGGTGAGGAGGGCGGCAGATGGCTGGGCCAGGCCCTATGTCTCTATTTTCAAGTGATCCTTGTCTTTCACTTGAACATTCTTCCTAGACTCTTCAAATACACAGCTTGCATATTCCCTATCTGAAATGCTTAGGACCAGAAGTGTTTCGGATGATGGCTTTTCTCAGATTGTGGAATATTTGCAATATATTTACAGGCGAGTATCTCTTATCCAAACTCTAGGGCAGGTGCGGTGGCTCACACCTGTAATCCTAACACTTTGAGAGGCCAAGAGGAAAAGATCACTTGAGCTCAGGAGGTTGAGAACAGCCTGGGCAATTGTAAGACTCTGTCTCTATAAAATTAATTTTTGTGTGTGTGTGATAGAGTCTCACTATGTCGCCCTCAGTAGAGTGCTGTGCCGCCACAGCTCACAGCAACCTCAAACTCTTGGGCTTAAGTGATTCTCTTGCCTCAGCCTCCCAAGTAGCTGGGACTACAGGAGACTGCCACAATGCCTGGCTATTTTTATTTATTTATTTTTTATTTATTTATTTTTTTATAGTTATTGTTGTTTGGCAGGCTTGGACTGGGTTGGAACCTGTCAACACTGATGTATGTGGCTGGCACCCTAGCCTGGTGAGTTATCGGTGCCAAGCCTATGAAATGAATTTTAAAAATCAGCTGAGCATGGTGGCAGGCACGACTCAGGAGGCTGAGGCGGGAGGATTATTTGAACTCAGAAGTTTGAGATTGCTGTGAGCTATGATCACACCATTGCATGCTAGCCCAGGCAATAGCCCCTGTTGAAAAACAAAAAAAAATTCCCAAATCGGAAGTGCTCCAGTGAACATTTCCTCTGAGCATCATGTCAGTGCTCAGAAAATTTCAGCTTTTGGAGCATTACACATTTCAGATTTTTAGATTAGGGATAGTCAGCCTGTAGTACTTGTATTTTTCTCTCTGCTGATTAAGAAACTATATATGGGGGCCAGGTGCAGTGGCTTATGCCTGTAATCCCAGCACTCTGGGAGGCCGAGGCAGGTGGATCTCCTGAGCTTGGGAGTTTGAGACCACCCTGAGCAAAGTGAAACCCTGTCTCTACTAACATAGAAAAACTAACCAGCCATAGTTGTAGGCATAGTCTCAGCTACTTGGGAAGCCGAGGCAAGAGGATCACTTAAGCCCAAGAGTTTGAGGTTGCTCCAACTCAACAGCACAGCGCTCAACCCCAGGGTGACTGAGTGAGACTCTGTCTTAAAAAAAAAAAAAAAAGGAAATGAAATGAAAAAGAAATTATATATGCATGTATGAACTCAAAGACCCCTCACAGTAACTCTAAGACATCCGCCTCCTCTTGTCACTGTATTGGGGCACATTGGTTGAAAGCATTACTTGGGGTGACCATATAACTTATTATTCAAACTGGTTCACTTTGGGAAGTGAAAGGAGTTATTATCAATAATTGCATGTGGCAACAAGAAAGAACCAGGACTATGTTGGGCAAACAAGGACGTATGACCATTCAGGCTAAAGATCTTGGATCGCCATTGAAGGGTTTTATAAAGGTAAGTGGTGTGATCGGATTCGCATTGTTGGAATCGAGCTACTCTCTCTCACCCGTATGTGTTCATAGGACAGGGAGAGTAAGAGGATGGTCTCTAAGGCCCTCTGAAGCTTCAGCATCTAAAACCTGCATTTGGGAGGCATTTGAACAGTGAGAAGGGTTGGTTAAAATGTAACCTCAGGGAAGTTTTGGGGGGTGGTCTGCAATTCGACCTACACCATGAAGATCCATACCAATATCCTGTGTTTTTAGTTGAAACCCAGTAAAAGTGCCCAAGGAAAACACAACCAAGGAAGCTCCACTCCTCCACCCACCAGGAAAAGAAAGGCAATGCCCAGGAAAACATTCCATTGAAATTAAAGCCCTGCTGCCAGTCCGCCTCTCCCACAAACCCTGGCCCTCCCCTCCCTGCTGCGTCCCTCCTCCCTTTCTCCTCCAACTCCAACAGCAAGAGGTACGAGGTGAATGGATTTGTCAACCACATGAGCATGAAGTGGCTTAGTTAGTGCTGTTGGTTCAACTCCATCTTACATAAATCTTTATGGCTCTTCTTTGCCTAGAAAATTAAGCACAGACTCCTCAACCTTGATTTTTTTTTTTTGAGACAGAGTCTCACTTATTATTATTATTATTATTATTATTATTATTTTGTAGTTTTTGGCTCAGACTGGGTTTGAACCTGCCACCTCCAGCATATGGGGCCAGCGCCCTACCCCGTTGAGCCATAGGCGCCACTCCACCTCAACCTTGATTTTAAGACTGCATGCATGGTCTCCCATTTTATTCTTCATACACCCTTTCTTACCACCTGACTGGAGTTTTTACTAAACCTACTTTCTATATTCTTTCTAGATGCTAATTCATGTTCTGTCTACTATCTATTTATTAAGATTCTACCAATAACTTTCATCTCTTTCACGATGTTTATCTTTTCTCCTCTCTGTCTTCCTTTTGGGGGGGTTACTTAAACACTTATCTTTCAAGATACTTATATACTGTGCTTCTAAATAAAGATATAATTAGTGTGTGTGCATGTCTGCCTCTCAATCATCTTTCTAAGGACTAATATAATGTGGTTTAAAGTATAGCCCCCCCCCCTCGGCTAGGTATGGTGGCTCGTGCCTGTAATCCTTGTACTCTGGGACGTCAAGGAGGGTGGATTGCTTGAGTTTAGGAGTTTAAGACCAGCCTGAGCAAGAACAAGAACCCTGTCTTTACTAAAAATAGAAAAACTAGCTGTGCATTGTGGATCACACCTGTAGTCCTAGCTACTTGGGAGGCTGAGGTAGGAAGATTGCTTGAACCCAGAAGTTTGAGGTTGCTGTAAGCTGTCATGGCATCACTGCACACTACCCCAGGTGACAGGGCCAGACCCTGTCTCAAACAAGCAAACAAACAAACAAAAACACCCCCACCCCAAATAAACCAAGTTAGATTCTCTTCTGTATGTTCTACAGTAGGCTTGTTCCGTTCAGTTTGGAAATGCAAAGGAAATAGAATAACCAAAATAGTTTTGAAAAACAAAGTTAGAAGACTAACACAATCTGATTTCAAGATTTATTTTAAAGCTACAGTAATCAAAACAGTATGGTACTGGTGTAATTATAGGCAAATGCGACAATGGACCATTATAAAGAGTCCAGAAATAGATTCCATATTTACAGTCAATTGATTTTAAACAAAGTGCAAAGACAATTTAGGGGAGAAAGGTTCATCTATTTAACAGATTCTACTAGAACAATTGGGTAAATAGTGGGGAGGGGGGAAACTTCTATCCATACCTCACATCATATTTAAGAAATAACCCAAAATAGATCCTAGGACTAAATATAAAATCTAAAACTATAAAACTTCTAGAGGATGCAAAAAAGAAAATCTCTGTGACCTTGGGTAAGCCAAACATGTTTCAGACACAAAGCCATAAGCAAGAGTACATTAACAAAGTAAATAAATTAGATTTCACCAAAGTTAAGAATGTGTCTTCAGAAAACACTGCTTTGGGAATAAAAAACACTGGAAAGAAAGAATTTGGAGAAAATATTTGCAAATCACAGATCTAATAAGGAAATTGTATACAGCTTACATAAAGAACTTTTTTTTTTTTTTTTTGAGACAGAGGCTGAAGCTGTCACCCTGGATAGAGTGCTGTGGCATCACAGCTCACAGCAACCTCCAATTCCTGGGTTCAAGTGAGTCTCTTGCCTCCACCTCCCAAGTAACTGGGAGTACAGGCGCCCGCCACGACGCCCGGCCATTTTTTGGTTGCAGCCGTCATTGTTGTTTGGCGGCCCGGGCTGGATTTGAACCCGCCAGCTCAGGTGTATGTGGCTGGCGCCTTAGCCTGCTAAGCCACAGGCACCGAGCCTACATAAAGAACTTTTAAAACTCAATAATAAGAAAACAGTTACAAAATGGACAAAAGATTTAAAAAGACACTTCATCTGAGAAGAATATAGTGACAAATAAGAACATAAAAAGAAATATGTCACTGGTCATTAGGAAAATGCAAATTAAAGTCACAAGACACAAACCCATTCCATACCCTCTAGAATATCTGAAATGGAAAAGACTAACCATGCCAAGCATTGGCAAGGAAGTGAAGGAACCAGAACTCTCACACACCCGTGGTGGAAATGTAAAATGCTACAAACTATTTCGAAAAACAATTTCTTAAACAGTTAAACATATGCCTAACATATGATCCAGGCTTTCCATTCGTAGGTATTTGCCCAAGAGAACTGAAAGCATATGTCCATGCAAAGACTTGTACGTGAAATATTCAAGGCCGCTTTACTTGTAGTTGCCAAACCTGGAAACAATACAAATGTCTATCAATAAGTGAATGGATAAACAAAGTGTGGTATATCTATACATCGGATTACTACTCAACAATAAAATGGAATACACTATTGATACATACAACTCCATTGAATCTCAGGATAATTATACTGAGTAAAAGAAGCCAGAAAAAAAAAAGTACATCCTCTAGGTTTCCATTTATTTAAAATTCTGCAAAACGCAAACTAATCTACAGTGACAGAAGGCAAATCAGTGTTTGTCTAGAGACTGGGGAATGCAGAGATACGTGCCAGAGAGGCGGGAAGGATCACAGAGAGACATGAGGAAACTTCAGTGTAATGGATGCATCCGCTATCTTGATCGTGGAGACGGCTTTCAGGGTATACACATATGTCCAAATTTGTCACAATGCACATTTTATGTGGAGTTTATTTTATGTCGTTATACCTCACTAAAGCTTAGCGTTAAAAGATAGATGTAGTCTGTCTTCTGGGAGCTCAGAGTCAGGGTCTCACCAAAGGGACATCACTCAAAAAAAGAGAAGGGTTTTTGTGTTTGTTTGTTTTGTTTTAACCTCATGTAGTCCAGCAGCTTCCACAACCACTCAGCATCTGACCCAGCAAACTTACAATGTACTGTTGTCCCCTCTAAGCATCCATCCCCACTAATCTGGTTATCTGGGTGGAGTCATTACTTATCGAACTGTGATTTCTTGAGACTTACACCAATTGCTTCTAAACCACAAGTGCCCTCTGGGATAGGATGGAAGGACTAGTCTACAGGGCCTTGGAATTGGAGTGACCTTAGGGGTCTGTGGTCCCAACTCCAACCTCCAACCAGCTGCAAATCCCCTGTGCTTTGGAGGAACCATCACCCAGGCCCTGACAGTGTCTCCTGGGAAACTCCCACTATTCACCAAAAGTAAGGAAACTAATTGCAATCCAGTGGGAGGAAACCAGGGTAGGACAAGAGCAGCTGAGAGAGCTGTCCTCAAAGTCCATCAGGAGCCCACCCTTCTTTTCTATGTGCTCCCTTAGAATCATAAATTTGGGAGGAAGTCAGTATGTTTAAATACACAAATACATTTCCTTTGACCTGTGATGGAGAATGGCTGGGAAGAAGAAGAGATGGATAGATTTGATAAACGAGACTGGAGTTTGACAATAAACTTAGAAAGCCCAAGAGCCCATCGACACACGAATGGATTAATAAACTGTGGTACATGTATACCGTGGAATATTATGTAACCTTAAAGAACGATGGTGACTTTTCCTCTTTCATATTTACATGGATAGAGCTGGAACATGTTCTCCTTAGCAAAGTATCTCTAGAATGGAAGAAAAAGTATCCAATGTATACACCCCTAATATGAAGCAAATTTATATCTTTCAAGCAAAGGCTACAACCCACTTATTGCATAATAAGATGGAGAAAGGGGTGAGGGAGGGAAGGGAAGGGAGAGGGTGGGGGGAGAGAGGATAAAGAGTGAGATCACACTTGTGGTGCATATGTGAAGGGTCAGGAGAAAACTTCTAAATATGGATCAAAATTATTTTCACATAGTAAATGAGAAAATATCATGAATGTTGTATTAATCAGGTTGATAAAAATATCTCCGATTGTATGTGAAGCCCGCACACTGTACTCCAAGACTGAATTATTGTACACAGTTATGACTCAATAAAAAGTAATTAAAAAAAAAAGGAAATAAAATTGTCTGTGTTAAGTGTGTGAGTAGGGAAAACAGTTCTTCTTATCTTTTCAAAAAGCCAAAGAATGTTCTCATTGACCCACAAAAGACAGAATGCAACATTGCAGGGTTCTCAAATTCTAGGAAAATAATCCCCTCTGTTTGCAGACCCCAAATCACTTCCTCAAACCATGATTTAGAGCATTGGACTCTGCCTTACAAAGCCCAGTCAGAAGTGAAAGTTTCCAGCCCAACTACTCTTCTTTTTCTTTCACTTTTCTTCCCCTCATTTGGAAACAATTTCAAAATAAAGTTTTTTTGCATCTCCAGGCAAGGAAAAAAGGCAGAAATCAAATTCACAATGACTAGAGAAGGGGGACTTGGGAGAAAAGAAGAACGGCTTGAGTAGAGAAGGGTGAAGCAGCGGTGTGCCAACAGAGGAATCATTGGATAGCCAAATAAAACTGGCGTTGTGAACTAGAGTCAACAGGTACAGACCAGAAACACGACTATATCTGTGTCATCCTGGGCAACAAACTTTCTGATTCTCAGTCTTGTCACCTCTAAAATGGGAGTTGTAGCATGTGCTGGCCTGCCTTGAAGGTTCTTATGGCTGGACTATGAAAAAAGGTGTGTAAGTAACACATGAGGCGCGATGGAAAGCAAGGCATCTATGATGCCAAGGACAGAAGGAGACAAGCGTATCCGCTACCTCCTTTAGTTAATTTCATAAAACATAAAGGCAAAGGTAATGTGCTTATTAATGAATAGCAAATAATTGTTCCATTCTTTTTCATTTTTAACTAACGTGTATAGGGCATAGATTTCCTCCACTGAAAACCTTGCTATTGCCTATTTGACCACAAAGAAATGACAGCAGTCACTAAATAGCAAAAAGTCACTTAAAAAATTAAAATCCATTTCCCCTTCCAAAAGAAAGCATTCAGGTGTCCCATCTGACAAGCTTTCAATACTTCTTCCTACCAAAGCACAAAAGCATTTTTAGGAGACACTGGACAACCCTCCAAAAAAATTAGGTTTTGTTTTTTGCAAATCTGTAGGCTCCTGCAAGACACAAAGCAACAAGCGCCAGTCCATTAGTATGACAGGTAGCGCTCTCACTAACAACTGCTTTTTACTCCCTGTGACAAATGTGCTTGGTGCCATGGTTGACGTTTGTGTGGTAATCAGGAGTGATGGAGAGGGGACGTCGGCGCTGCCGAAAGTGCCCCCCGATTTAATGTGAACGATTTGTCAAACGTGCTGTGATAGCAATGCTGTCAGACCCAGGCAGGGAAGCACTCTGTCATCTTTGCGCCAACCAAGGTCACTTTGGCAAGGAGAGGAGGGCTCTTGCCAATGAAATTCTCATGTTTATTGGTGACGTGCATGGCCTACTTCCCCAACTCGTTTTTCCTTCTATTAACAGATAACCATCTCAGGGTTTGAGAGACACTCCCCTGGAAAGGAGCCTGCTACAAGAAATGATCCCCAAGGTGAGCCAGTTGGCGTCACAGAGCACGAAAAACCAGGATAAGAAATGTAAAGCCAGGTCCCCATGTGAACCAAACGCACCCTGGCTGAATGTGACTTTCACATATTATATGTTTCAAAGAAAATATTGACAATATTAGGCATTAGCACTGTATTGGGTGGTATGATTTCTAGTTTTATATCATGACCTTCTGGGAATGAAATATTTCCTTAGTATCCAAAGAGCCAAAGGTTAGATGTGGTCTATATATAGCAGGATCACAATGTTGACCAAATGTTCAAAATAAAAAGGAGAAGGAAAAAGGGATATAAAGAAAAAGGAGATCATTTTCTGTTAATAGTGAAAAGAACATAAAGCAATGGGCTATCTAGAAGAGGTTGGGTTAGACTTCTTTGTTCCATATTCCCATCAGATTCTTTCCAGCCTCTGTCACTGCACTGGGCATATGGCCGAGCCTAGACTGGATGCCACACAGGGCAGGGACCGTGTCTTATTGAATTTAGCATCCTTATCATCTAACACAGTATCTGTTTAGTAAATATTGATAGCATAAATGAATATAATCCATAGAAATTCAGTGAAAGGAAATGGGAATCCATGCCAGAGATTGCCAACTGGGCTCCAGTTCAGTGATGAATTTTGTTTGTGGATAAACAATATGTATAAAAAACAATGGTTAGCCGATGGACAAGACGGAGTGGATGGCCTGAAGAATTGGTTATTGACTGATAGTATGCAGGCCAAATTGGGCACACAGGCAAAATTTAGATTGCACATATGTCCTATTTATGCCTGTCAGAGTTAGCCTGTGAAATGCTTATTGTTTTGTTTTAATTTTTTTAAATTAGTTACTAGCACTTAAACATCAGGAGCTATTACACAGAAGCTTGCATTTTGGATTCTTGGGCGCCGGGGTGGGGGGAATCTAGATGATCTGGCAGTGCTGGGCTGGGTATAAGCAGCTCCCTTTTCAGTTGGACAGTCACCCCCTAGATTCCCCAATCCTGAGAGCTTAACAACACCAGATGCCATTTGTCACCATGTGTGCGCTATTACTTTTCTAATAGCAGAGAGACATTTCTCTCTACCGTGTCTCAATCAAAGGAGCTCAGGCGCTGAATGAAGTGCTGAATGAATTCTCTGCAGCCACCCTTCTCCTCCCTCATTTACCCGTTCTGCCAGGGCACTGTAGATTTCTGAATTTGTGACCCCCTCAGCTAGGTCCTCTTGCTGGATGGCCTTCCTGATATGTTCAGGGGAGTGACAGCTCCAATTCAGGCTTACTAGAAAACCTGGTCTTAAAATCTCTGATAGAGAAAATTTAAAATACTGGTATTTCATCTGAAGCTTCTCATGAAAGGAAAAAAGTGGATTAATTAAGATGAAAATGATATTTTTTATAATGCTTAAGATATGACCAACCCTGATATCTGCAATATCTCATGCCAACTTCTTATAGTGTGTAGCACCAGTCCCATGGTACAGATGAGAAAATTTTAGGCTTTGAGTTACATTACATCACTAACAAGATGAAGAGTTAGGCCTGGAAAACTCATTAAGTATAAATCTCATTGGCTAGGACCACAACTCTGGTATTTTAGTGAAAGTCCCCAAGTGACTTTAGTGCACAACCAGAGTTAAGAACCAATTTCTTGGTGTTATAGACTGAATTCTTATGTTTCCCCAAAATTCATAAGTTGAAACCTAATCCCCACTGTGAGGTATTAGGAGGTGGGGTCTTTGGGAGGTAAGTAGGTTTAAATGAGGTCATGAGGGTGAGGTCCTGAGGATATTAGTGCCCTTATAGAAAAAGGCACTAGAAAGCTACCACTTACTCTCTCTCTTCCTCCTCCTCCTTTTCCTTCTCCTTCTCTCCCTTCCCTTCCCATGTCCCCTTTCTCCCCATCTCCTTGCCATTTGAGAATGGGAAGAGGGCTCTTCTCAAGAAGTTGACCATGTTGGTACGACTGCGAGAAATAAATTCCTGCTGTTTAAACCACCCAGTCTATGGTATTTTGTTACAGCAGTCTGAGCTGACTAATGCACTTAGACTACAGGTTTCCTCCAGCACTATCTCCCAGAGAAATAAGCAGTACAAACACAGATGTCTCATCTCAAGGTCCAGGGCAGGCTGGATGAACACAGGTAGAGATGACGTAATAGAAATTGCTCTGAGCTGGGCCTCAGGGACTTGTACTGTCAAGTCTGGGCTCTAACAAGCTATGCCTTGGCTGTGTTGTAAGGGATATCCGAGTGACATTAGTGGCTTTCCAAGGGGGTGAATGGGTGAGGATGAGAATCCTCTCAGAAGCTTTTCATGTTCCAAGCTTCCCTAGGCTCTATCCCTAACCTAGAAACCAGAATCTCTTGAATCACACCCAAATATGCATATTTTTAAAAAGTTCCCCTCATGATCCTGATATACATTTTCAGATAAGAACTACTTCAAGAGATGATAAAGATTCTTCAGTCCCCATAATCTAGGAGAAGCATCTAGGAAACAATGGGCAGTCCATATGCCTGGTACTTGACCACGCACAATCACATGCAGAAATTGTCTTTGTTCCAGATGTGCACTTACATGCAGTGGAAAATTGAGTTCCATTCCAGAATTACACTCTGGGAGTGGATATCGGCAACCATGTTCTGCCCAGTGAGGAGAAGGACTTGTACAACAAACAACCCTCAACTTCTCATGCAGGTGGCCTAATTATTCTCAGCAGTAGTGACTCCAGGGGAACACTTCTCAATGGGGACATAGAGCTAAATTTAAAGGGACTGAATAATTCTTTACGATGAAGAGTTATTTATTCACTGGCCCGACTTAAATGTGACTTATTTAATCTGATGCCTCTGAGAGCTATAGTGTGCTCAAAACTGAATGTTTATTCTTTGTTCATATCCCTGTATCATGCATATAGACAAAAGCTGTTTCATAGAAGGTTCTTACTGTTCAGTGATGAATAAATATAATAAGAATTTTAAAAATTGACTACTGCTATTTCCATGTTCCAGTTTCTCTAAATAGTTTTTAAAGAATAAAAATGAACATAGAATCCTTATGTTCTCCCGCCTAAAAGTCCTTCCATAACCTCCCATGGCCAGCAGCACAAAGTATAAAGCACTCAGTATATTTTAGGAGCATATGTGTGATCTGGCCTGGACAGCATCTTAGATTTCATCTCTGCCCCGCACTGACAAGGGATGACCTTGTCATTAATTGCAGTTCAAGGAATAAACCTTACATGCCTACAACACTTTGATCAAACTGCTTCCCTTTGCCTGGAATATCATCTTCGTATTTACTTCCACAATATCTTTCAAGGTCTGGCTCTGTGAAATCTTTAACCTGTTCAAGTAGAATTAATTATTCCTTTTTTTTCCTCCTAATTGTCTGCAAACCACTAGATGCTCAGTCCCAGGTTTGCTTATAGCCCTGGCATCTGCCAAAAGACCCGGGTCATTGCACATGCCCACTGTTGACAGTTGGAACAAATACACTGATGTGTCTCATTTCCATCCTGATGCCCTCCTGATGCCCCAGGTCCCAGAAGTATACTTGAGAGGACTTACTCTTTCTCAGATGGGGGGAAATAGTAGGGGATTTTTAAAATCGGAATTCTTATAGAAACTCTAATCCTGCATAAGAAGTTATTTATAGACATGGAGACCTACTGGACACTTAGATCACAAGAAAGTTATCCCAAAAGATTAATGATAATTAAGCCACTTAAAATAAAGCCTCATGATGATGATCCAAACCAACATCGATCTTCAGAATTGAGGTATAATACAAAAGAAGAGATTGAAAAAAAAGTCCCATTGCCCCATTTTGTCAATGGAATGGTAATTCACTAATTAACTGTTCAATTTGAGTTTCAGGGCTAAAAGTGAAGGCTTAAGCTCTTTTACCTGCTGCAGTTTTAATTACAAGGTCTGTACTCATTTACTACCACTTCCTTCTACCATTCTTGATAAATATTTCTTTAGCACTTACTCTGTGCATTATTTTAATAGGAAATAAGATGGACTGATCTTGCCCTCATGTCTCATTTTTTCCCCTTCCTTTTTTGTCCTTTTAATTTTAGTTTTAAGAAAATCAGAAATGAGTTTAGTATTATCTTATTTCACCCTAATTAGGAGTCTCTGTTATGCATGCTCTGCTGCAGCAGGCAGCTGGTCATAAAATGAGGAACCTCCTCCCTTCTCCCGCAAACACACTCTAAAACACACAGACACATGCCACACAAAATTCTAGATCCATTAAAGAGGTGCCTAATGGAAAATAAAGTACTTCTATAATTTTTTCTCATTTTTAAAGTTTTTTCCTTCTAGAAAAAGCAGGAAGGAAATTATTTTCCATATTCCCCCTGCGTTGTTATCACTCCCATCTCTTACTGGCAGGCGTTCTGTCCTCAGTGTGGCTTGAAGAAACAGAAGCTTCCTGCCTCCTCTGTGTCACCACCGGGAGGAGGAGACAGCAGTACAAGTTCAACGTCATTCCCATTTGTCAAACTCATTCTATGGTCTACGATCTTAAAGAATATATTTGATATCCTATAAGTATCTCTTAATCTAGCCATTATTTTTGACTCTCAGAAATGGATACCTGAAGGCCACCATAGACTTCCTCCCCAAATAGACTTAAATGACTTAAACATTTCAAGGAAACCTCTGTGGATTTCACCAATAAAATCTGAACTAATATTATCACTTTACCATATCTAATGGAATTTAAGAAATCCTATGGCCTACTAATTGATGACTAACCCTTAACAAGGGAAAACAGAATTCTGGGTAGTTGAGGATCTAGTGATACCTGAGTGTCTAGGACCTTCTCTCATATCACTGTTCCTTTCCTTGTCACTTCAGCCAACTGATTCTCTGTGTTCTTCTAAATCTGAGATTAGAAAGTATCAGAGTCATATACATCTCATGACATTTATTCCTAACATTCCTTTGAAAGTCCTACCATAGCTATTTCTATGGCAAACTACTTTTGCCAACCAGGTGTCAGCTTGAATGTCCATGTTTTTAAGAGGACTTCTATGACCATCCTCTTTAAGAGAGCCCTTTCCTGACCAGTTACTATCATACTGCTATATATTTATTTTTTAGCTTTGGTCTCAATGAAGTTTCCTTTTGTCTCCTGTTTATATATTCATTTTCTGTCCCCTTCCATGCCTTCTTGCCTGGAAAAATATACATTTCATTTGACAGAATTTGCCATGTCTGTCTTGTTCCCTTTCTCTTTCTCTATATCATCAGAATCTGGAATCACTAGGGCATAATAAGCATGCAGTTTACATCAATTGAAAAAAAATATATGGATTTATATGAGTTTAAATACATTCACGAAAAGGTAGCTTCCTCCTTAATGGACTTCACCAACTTAGCTAAAACAATCGTAAAATCACAATACTCTCCCTTCCCACCCCCAAAGCTTGCTTGACTTAAACTATGACCCAGAACACTCAATCTTCAGCAAAAATTGATAGAGAAATATTTTTCCTTTGTTCCACCCTCATCAATAAAAAAATACAGATGGTGAGACAATATGAAGGCATGAACCCCGAGTGGAAAGGTGACACACACACGTCATCGTTCTGTCTTACAGACGGCCAGCAGTGGGTTTCATACGAGGCACTGAGTTAAAGGGTCTTGGATATCAATCGGAAAGGGGAAGGAGCAGAAAATTGTTTGGCTCATTTTTCCTCCTTTGGCAAGAAATAGAATGAGAAACAAACAAGAAGCAGCTGAGGAATGCAGGGTCTAAAAACACTCTATTATTCTCAATACTGCAAAACTGCAGGGAAAAGGAATCTGGAGATTAAAATGCTAGAGGAAAGAAATCTGACAGCAACTTTCATGATCATAGCAGGATTCATGGCCAAAGCATTCTCACGTTTCCTGGCAACAAAGGCTACCTTCTCTGTGTTATTTTAATCCAATGGTATCCTTTTCTTCCACTTCTTCCTTCTCCTTCCCATTCATTTTTCCATCCTTCCACCCCAAGGTCCCTGTACTCTCCTTCTCAATTCCCATTATAAATCAGTCCTTCTCCATTAGGAAAGGTCAATAAGAAATCGGTTACAGTAGGATGATACTGAATACAACTCTGAAGAAAATGTGTTTGCAGTTTTTACCAAGCACCAGCATAAGCTAGAAGAGATTTATAGCAATCAATTATATTAATCAACTAAACTAATATGTTCTCTCAATGATTTATACGGCCACAATAACAAATAAGAAATCAGACTTTTAAAATATCTTAACCAGGTACAGGATTCCAGACACAAATTAATTAAAGATTAATTTGGAATCTATTCACATTTATTCACACGTTGAAATCAAGGACATTATTTCATCATTTGTTATCAAACTTGAAAGAAAATGGTCATATCCTTCATGGATCCTCTTGCTCTTTGAAAGTCCTCCTTGTAGCTCAAGGAATAAATGATAAAATTAAATTTGAATATATACTCATCCTGTTTTTATTCTTTCCAAGCAGTTTTCAGGTGTAAAAGTAGGAACAAGTAATTATATAAAAAATTTTAGGCTAGTATTGTCCAATATAATAGTCACTAGTCGCATGCAGCTGTTTAAATTTAGAAGTAAATTATTAAAAATTAAAGAAAATTAAAAATTCAATTCCTTAGTCACACTAACCACATTTCTTTTTCTTTTTTTTTTTTTGAGACAGAGCCTCAAGCTGTTGCCCTGGGTAGAGTGCCTAGCGTTACAGCTCACAGCAACCTCCAACTCCTGAGCTCAAGCAATTCTTCTGCCTCCACCTCCTAAGTAACTGGGACTACAGGTGCTTGCCACAACGCACGGCTATTTTTTGGTTGCAGCCGTCATTGTTGTTTGGCGGGCCCGGGCTGGATTCGAACCCACCAGCTCAGGTGTATGTGGCTGGCACCTTAGCCGCTTGAGCCACAGGTGCCGAGCCAACACATTTCAAGTTTTCAAGAACTAAATGTGGCTGGTGTGTGCTATCTTGGATAATGTGTATTTAAAATATTGCATCATCGTGGGAAGTTATATTGAACATACTTCAATGGCAAGCAATTATTATACCGGGGGAAGAATGAGTTACCAGTGACATGCCCATTACTTAGTTGTTTTTTTTTTTCCACATATTTCTGTCAATTAGGTATATTGATGCAATTATTTAATAATATCTTTTTCCTTAAATAAACTGAAAACTTCACAAGGGCAAAACTTTTCTGGTTTGCTCTCCCTGTATCCTCAAAGCCTGGCAAAAGTCTTACACAAAGCTAGCACTTGACAAATATTTGATGAGTGACTAAATGATGCCAGGAATGGCAAATGGCAATGCCAAATAATATACAAGAAAAAGGCATATCTAAGGATGAATGAAAAAAAGAGGGAAGATGTCATTTAGTTACATAGAAAGATACATGTCGATTTCATCATCTCATCTGCCTAGGAAGATCCCAGAAATCAGTTCCATCCTTAACATATGGGGATCTTCTTGCCTAGACGAGCAAATGAACCCTAACTGTATCAGTTGAGGAAACTGTGAAATTAATTGTGTTGACATCTACTTGGGCAGAAAACAGTTAACCCAGCGTGACAGGGTTATGATAGTGACTGAAAACTCCTCTGAGGCCCTCGAGAAAAGAGTTGTTTTCATCTCATTATGTCTGCCTTGATAATTATAACCAACTCATCAGCCCGGAGTTGAACACCACATATAATCACTTTCCTGCATATTTTTTGAAGGAGGAAGCATAATAAGGTAAAATCTGCAGACTAATTTATGACATTTGTGGATCTATTTTGAGGAAAAGAAAAACTACAACACAGTGGGGGGGATTTAAAATTCTCTTCTAAGTAATGTAGATTTTATTTAGAACTGTGCTTAAAATCAAGGAAAAAAAAATCTACCCTCATATAAAAACGAGTAAGGACATAATACTTCATACTTGCTCTGTTGATAGACAAGTTTCTATCTTGCTATCCCAATCAGTCTTCTTTAATTTCAAGAATATATTACTAAAAAAGGTAAAAATCCTATATCTGGTTAAATGAATGGATTAAAACACTAAATACGGAAACATATTATTCGAGAGACCATCTAAGGAGAAAGTTACCAGCCTAGTCTGAACATTAGCATATTTATGCAATAAAATAGCCTTGGGAGGGCTTTTTTCTCTAGGTTCCATGTATACCGTAAATGGAAACAAAGTAATAAAGCTCTCAGTGCTCTCTTAGTCACCTTACTGGCCTTTCATGCTCCACGAGTCATCAGTTAGCTAGCATAAGCACATCTCACTACTCCAAAAACAGTGAACCATTTTTTAAAAGTCACCAAATCTCTGTGTTAAACACAACAGAAAATCAATCAAACAAACAAATAAGAAAACCTCAACAAAACCATCTGGCTATTCTATTTCAGGTCATAGCTGCTAAAAATGGCATTAAATAAGATTATGAGCAACATGATAACTGACCTTACCCATAGGGGCTCAAAATGAGAAAACAGGTTTCTAAATTTTGTCATGGGGGCCACTGAACTATTATCGCTGGCAATATTTCCCTATGAAATCCAACTGATCCATAGAAAATTCTTAATTTCCAGTTGGTGATATGTTTAGATACAATCAGATTTGACTCATGTGGGAGAGTTAACTTGAGAGAGTTAACTTTAGAGTTAAACAGTTTATTTTTAACTGTGAAACATTAGGTGTATGTGGTCTTCTAAAAAAAAAATCAATTAAGATGCCCTTCTGCAAATTGGGAACATGCATTTGCTTATGAAATTTCTAATCAAAGAAGATAGCTCCACCTTTCTCTTTCTTTGCCTTTGAAGATTCTATTCTGTAATAATACACACAAACACACACACACACACCCCAAACCCTATCTTAAACTGCTGATCACTTTTTACTATAAATGATAAGCATAAAGTTAAGCACAAAGGACCAAGAAAACACTTTCTTTCCACTAGCCTGGATTTCTGCACGATATATATATACTTTTGCCTTTTATGTCTTCTTCCATGTTCATTTATGCCAAGCATTCATTTTATAGCTCAAAAGAATGCCTAAAAAAATTTCAACTGTCTTCTCTAGTGAAACAAAGCCCTTTAATCTTTGAGGCTTTTCTGGGAGAATGCAGTTGCTCAAATGAAGTTCAAAAGAACTCTTAATGTAAGAACTTTCATGATGGGGGAGGGAGTGATTAGCCTGCAGTGTGAATTATGCTTGTCTAACTTAATTTCCAGTTTAAGAGAATCACTTTTCCCCTCTTTATTTTGATAACTGCTAACCTTTACTTATATTACACACTGACTCCAAGAATAAAAAAGTCTGACAATTATACCTTTAACTCTTAAATTGAAATGCTAGTGACTCCAGCAAAAAGAATACCTGTTGGTAGGAAGGTTGTGATTAGATATCCTTAGGTTCCACTGTGGGCTTCCAAATTGTCATCAATACCCCATACATAACTTTCAGGAAGCTTTTCATCTTCTAACATAGGGTCAACCCACCTAATAAAGCATGGTAAAACAACTTTCCTCCCCAGATATCATTTTCTATTCATATTTACCCAAACTGGAAAAATGTAGAAAGATCATTCCTTCCAGCCTTTTTAATTACCAAAATTCGAGTTGTTTTTAAAATATCATAGTCCCCCTCGAGATTTCAGGAGAGCTGGAGATCACCATGGCAATAAGAAAATGGTGCCAGCATCGTGTTGGCACGACTCACTACACATCTCAGGAGACTTTTGCATGGGAGAGAATTGAACTTGTGTAAGAACCAGGCGCTCCCCCTTCAATCCTTTATTTTGGGAATAAAATGACAAATTTCATGTTACAGAAGGTAAATAAGAGAATGTTGTAACCATATGCCTTCCTCTAATATACACAATTAAAATGCAATATCAATCTGCTCTCCTGGTATGTAAAGTAAAAATGGAAAGTTAACAGACAGTGGCCCACATGTGATGTCCATGTGCCAGATTCCCTTCACTCTTTCGGGCTTCACTGATCTCTCATGCACCAATCTCTCCGACTGCAAAAGGAGAGAATGCTTCTCAACTCACGGAATGTGGGTGTGATCTTGTTGTATCCTGTTATTCACAGGTTCGTTCATTCATTCTTTCAGTCAACATTTCCTGTCTACTCAGAATATGTTATGCAGCGAGGAACTAGAGGTGGGTAGCACAGGGTAGGAGGAGCCAAGTGTGTGTGTGAGTTGTGTAATTACAAGAGAATGTGGTAAGTTTAGTGGGAGAGATTTACACAGAATGCTATGGAAATATAGCATTCATGTATAATCTTAAAAGTAATTCTATCCCATTATCACATTAATAATTATATTAATATTAATATTTTACTTTAATATCAATATTACAGTGCTATATATATATTAGTAGCACTATAATATTATTATTCTAATATTGTTTCTAACTATCTCTGCTTCCCTCTCTCCATGGTTGTCAAATGTCTTTTTTATCTGTTCTGTTTGAATGAACCATTTCTAGTATCTAAGGGACATTTTAAATGTTTTCATAAGCTTCATGAAAGTTGATGTATGGGGTATTTATGGCAAATGTGTCCCAACAACACTTTTCTCAGTCTCAGTGCTTCAGACAGAAGATGTTCTCATAACTCCAAGTGGGTTAGGAGGAGAGCTATGTTCATGAGCTTTTCCCTCAAAAAAGCCAGGCTCTGGACTGATTCCTTCACCTGCTCTTAGGACTTCCAATTCTAGCAGAACTTTGTGTCCTCTGAAGGTGAATCGATTACTGGAGAAAACTATGGACCCAACCTCCAAACCTAACACTGAAATCCGGATGGAAAAGAGATATTTCTCAATGGCTCTTAATGTCTGCTTCCCCCCGACCCCCAGCCATTAATATAGAAAATTCACCAATGAAATAACAGACAGTGGTTCAATGAAATTAATGGGAATTGGCTCAAGAAATTCTTGAGGGCCTGTAAGGGAGTTCTTGGAAGAGACGGTCCAGAAGATGGGAAGAAGAGGGGCTGTACAGAGTCCAAGCCACACCTCCTGCTCCTTAGCTGTGGGGCACCATAGAAACTAGGGTTTCAGAGTCTCAGTTTTCTCATCTAGAAAATAGGAACAGCATTTACTTTTTAGGTTGTTGGGGTTTGCTTCAGATAAAGACAGCAAACTACCTGGCACATAATTAACATTAAATCAGCGTTGCACTCCTCTGTCACCCTCAATGACAGCTGGGTCATCTAGCATGAAATTCACCAGCACATAGGAACAGACTGGGGGATATTTAGAAAAAAATACCATTAAGAGAAAAATTCAAATTAAAAGGGGAAACCCACATAAGGGTGGGAGGTTTTGCTAATGATATCCTTAGGAAGATGTGAACATTTACACACTGAAACCAAATAGTCCTTCTGACTTTCCAATAATCCCCTCACGTAGTGGCTGCAATGAAGCCTTCCTGCCTTTATTTCATGGGGGAGGAGAGTGAAGGAAGACTCGGTGGGTAAAGCTTTACACAAGGCCGTTCTTGCTGAGGATTTAAACAAGGATCTATTTGTACATTACAAGTAGTAAGTGCAAACACTCTTACCAACTCCAGATCTGAAGTGCAATGTCAAAACCAGTAGTTAGTTTATATGTCATGTTTTGATATGAGAGGCTTCCTTTCTCAGACACAAATCAGTCTGAAATTGCTAAAGGAATACTAAGCAACTGAAGAAATCCAAATGGCCCCGTGTTTCTTCCCCTCAATGTGAATAGCAACATAGGAAATATTTCAGGAGAGCTTGAGGGCCAATGGGTTTTTGAGAAAGCAACTGGTTTGAAAATTAACCTCTTGTTTCAGAATGTGTCTATTTGCTGTGGATCTTGGTGATGCTACATTTCATGTCAAAAATCTTGACCATGGGACAAAAATCTAATCATTTGCGTCTCCTCCATGTATTCAATTTGCTGAGTTAGTCATTTTCATCTGCTGGGCCTCAGTTTCCCCATATTTCAAAAGTCATCTTTGTCTACATATTTCTTGGCACTTTAGAGTTTCTGTGATCCTAGTTGGCTAACAAAGATAAGAAGTAATTTTATTTTGTACAGCGATTTGATTCAGTTTTACCAATTTCTCTTTTGATTGGCTCATCTCTTAGAAGCTTTTCTCTCCTTCCCCCCAATACTTTATTTTTAGTGAGAGCCTGTCTTGAGATATAGTAGCTGCTCAAGTAAAACAAGATTTATCTGATAATAAGGTGAGTTGATTGTCTTCAACCCTTGAAACTGATGTTTTCCAAATGAAGGACTCAGAAAGGACTTCTTGATTTTACATTGATCAGTCCTGGCAGTTTCAAATGAGTAATTTTAGTTGCAGGACCACTCCAAGTTTTGGAACCATTCTATTTTCATTTGAGCTGGGGTCAGAACAAACATAAGGCATTTCAAACTGCCAGGGACAATCAACCTTTCACTTGCTAATCTGTATTTGTAAGTAAAATTGCAAGGGCTTTGGTGTATCAAAACTAGTTTGATATAGGTGAATGGATCAGATTTTCTTCTCAGTCATCCAGGATAACATGTGATCGAAAACAGACAATCACCGCATGAGGTTAGTTCTTTCTATTTGAAAAGATACTGAAGTGCATAATTCTCTCTCTCCTTACTGTCTGAATCATTGACCCTATAAAAATAAATACTGAAGCATGCCGCCAAAAAATCACAATTACTTTAAGAGCATTTAATTCTAATTCTAGACTTTAAAGATTATTCTTTTTTTTTTGTGAGACAGCTGGATCATTATTACTGGATCCATATCTTACTTTATTACATAGATCTTAAGCATACTGTAGGTTGAAGGAACTAATTTTTTTTATTTTTTATTTTTTTGAAACAGTCTCACTATGTCACCCTCAGTAGAGTGCCATGGCATCACAGCTCACAGCTCACAGCTCACAGCTCACAGCAACCCCAAACTCTTGGGCTTTAAGAGATTCTCTTACCTCAGCCTCCCAAGTAGCTGGGACTACAGCTGCCCACCACAATGCCTGGCTATTTTTTTGTTGCAGTTGTCATTATTGTTCAGCTGGCCCAGGCCGGGTTCTAACCCACCAGCTTGGGTGCATGTGCTTGGCGCCCTACCCACTGAGTATAGCCATCACCCACAAAGATTATTCTTTTTAACACATGAAAACATTGTAATTTATATTAAATAAAACACATGAAAATTCTGTTATCTGTACAGAAAGACGCTTGTGAAATGAAATGCAAAGACCTACGGTAGTGGTTTATCTCTAAGCCACTACAGGTTGGATGCAAACACTATTTTTAAATTGAATATCTTGATAGAATGTGATTTCCAGTATCTAGAAGAGAGAAATTTGTTTTATGACAACCCACATAGCTAGAACCATATTCAGTTAGTTACTATACTGCCATGTGGGTTAGACTAAGCATTACATTTTTGTAGATTATATAGTTTAAAGATTAAAATAAAATACCATGTGCTTTCTCAAATTTGCATCTCACATATTGCATTTAGGTGCAAAGTCTGATGATATCTATCAATGGGAAATACAACTTCTATGGCTAAAGACAGAAGGAACAGAAAGCTGACACCTGGCATTGTATGATATGATCTTAATACAGTTTAATTTTAGTAGTGGAAATCAAGCCAAGATTTCCAATCCACTAGCAGATTTAAGGAATTCAAGTGGTTCTTAAATACTGTGGCTTTTAAAATTGTTTCAATTTTATATAATGCTCCTTTTCCATCAGGCAGGGAACATACAACTTAAAGAATATACATGGCAGTCCAGATATATGTGAGAAAAGGCACATTTCAGCAATGACAGATATGCCCGTCATCTCTAAATCTACATGTGGTGGTCACTCAATGACATCTGCTGATACTAAGAGCATGGTGTGCCAACAACATGTGTATTTTTGCTTAGGTGGATGAGAAAAAAGAAGCAAGCACTCCTGCTATGCAAGGACTCATGCCAGAAAGGCTTGTGAAATGAACTGCAAAGAAAGACCCAAAATGATGGTTTGTCTCTTACACCTAGAAAAAAATGGCTGGACCCAGAGACATCCTGGCCAATTGCAGGAGGATTTCTATTACAGTGGACAGACCCAAAGAATACAGTGCATACATTAGCATCTGACACCAAATCCAGAACTTACAGTGAAGATGAGGATAAATATTTACGGTTTTAGCTGTCATTCCCAACTTCTCTCCTCAGGTAGGTAGAAGCTTAGAACAACAGACACTGACTAGAGAGCCAGAGTTTGGGGCTAGAACCAAAGTGCTGAACTACAAATGCAGTTCTATTTCAGTTCTCATTTTATAGGGTCCAAGATGAGAGGCTGAATTTATGTCCATAAGAAAATGATCAAGCAAGGATACATGTCTCGAAGATTTACAAAAGAAGGCAGAACATGGGAAGCTTTTCCAAGGTGAAGGCCCTTGTAGAAAAACAGCTATATTCTCAACAGTTGCATTCTGAGCAAAGAGGGGACAGATCACATAATCTAGAGTGATTCAATTAGGACTCAAATGCATCTTTCTTGTAATAGCTTCAAAATGAGAGGAGTACCAGTCTCTAATAGTAGAGAGTTAATTCCACAGGGCATGGGCTGTGTCTATCCGTATTGGTAACTATATTTTCAGAAGCCACTGGCAGGATCATGTAAAGTGTGAATACCTAATGAATATTTATTCCAGGAATAACTGCTGAATGACTTAAATAAATCGCAAACTTCGTAAGATGAACTATTATGCAGTTATTAAAATAAAGTTTTTAAGCATAGAAAAAGATCCCAAGAATGTCAATTTTAAAAGTAGGTTACTAAGTAAATATGATATAAATCTCACTGTATTAAACATTTTATAATATGTGCCTAGAAAAATATTTGAACTCACATTTTCCCCACAGCATAGGGTATAATGTCACAGAAAGTAAAAATACAAAATTTATATTTTTCCTATCAATAAAGAATATGTATTTTATTGACATTTAAAGAGGAGTTTTCTTTAAAACCAAAGCCAAAATTAGTTCACATAACTTCGAATATAGCCACCCTCAAACTCATGGCACAATAGCAAAAGTTTCGAAATTTAAGTGTTTAAAAGTGTCCAGGGACTGGTGAAAGAAAAAAAGAATCAGGCAAAATGAAACCACATGTAGGAGGTACCATTCGTGTCAGTACAACAATATTGCAATCAATGTGAAATTTTATGGGTAACTGATACGAGGATAGAATTGACGGTTCTAAATATGCTGAGGTGACAAAATGCCAGAAGGATCTGAGCTGCCTTATACTCTAAGTTGCATCTATAAATAACATCGTTTTAAAAACCCACAAATGGAGAATTACAGTAGTCTAGACTTAAAGTAATAAAGGAGTTTACCAACATTTCCACATTGTTCTTGCTGAGCTGGGGCTGCACTTCCAGGAGGATAAAAGGATGCTCAGTAACAATCTCAGGATGTTTACCCATTGATGAATCAGGTGTCACCAGGACAAAATGGCACTTAGAACTTTGGGATGCTTTTAAAACATCATCCATAAAAGGTTACCAAAATCATTCCAAAAAAGGTTACTGGAGAAGAAGCCTAACTCAGCAAGCACTTGGAGCTGAAGAACCAAAGTTTGATAAAATTTTGATTCAGTTCTGTCCACGTGTATGACATTCTTCAGTGCCCAAACTTAGTAAAGTCCTCGTGCAAGAAGGGACGAGTACACGTCCTGATTCTGTACTGGCTTATACCGCGGCATGGAATAACCACCTGCAGCGTCCACCGTGTCTGCTTTGTCCTGTTCTTCTGCTTTATTTGTTAGGATACTTATCCTCTCAATGGTGTATATAAAAACACATGTACATTGCCAAGCATTATGAAATTGTTACTTCTTATTACACCATGGTTAAGGTGTATCAGAGCAAGGAATATGTCCTGCTAATTTTTCTTGTCAATGATTATTAAGAATAAAGCCAACTATCATTTTGTGAGTGGCTGTTCTATGTAGAAACATGGCTAAGGACTTTATGTACATTTTTCTGCTGTTTACAGTTTCCTGAAATACTGCCCCCATTTTACAAACAAAACTGATATGTAGAGAGTTTAATATAGTTGTAAAATCTTGTAGAGCCACTGAGCCTGATGATTGTGTAAGATCGCCTACTTTAACCACAATCACTACTACTAATCATAAAATAAATGGCCAAAGGGAGAAATATTTTGAGAACTGTCTCTTAAGATCTGATTAGAATTATCTTCCCTGTATACCTTAAAGAAACGAGACTTACTGGAAACTGAAATTAATTAGAATAATTAATTAGAAAACTGAAAATAATTAGAATTGTATTTGAACACTCAATATAAGTTCCTTGGTTGAGTAATAGATTGTATGTTTACATCACAACAAAACACAAACTATCAAATCGTATAATCTTTCTCTGGGTCCAAAAAATAGAAAATGTTTACATTAGTCATTAAATCCGGGAGAAGATGAGTCCAAAGAAACCACATGTGTTTTTATTGTAGAACACGTCAAAGTATTTAATGTGATAACAGTTATTGGGAAGTGCCGAGAAAAGGTTACTGTATGAAATATTTCTCAAATATACTCCACCAAGGAACCTTTGCTTTACAGAACTTCCCACTAGACTGGTTTTGTACGGGTTGCATCGTAGGAAGTTCCACCCTTGGGGAAGCTAGAACAGTCAGAACGCTCCCACCCTCGGAGGGCACTTACTGCAGACAGAAATGGGTAAAGACTAACCACACTAGATCAGCATTTTATTTTGCACAGCCATGTTTCAAAGAGGCAACTTGGCCCATGGTAGACTAATACAATGGGCACTTTTAACAGATAGGCCTTGTTTTCTTAAGAAGAAAAGAAAGTAGAAATGGGAGAAATTTCTTACATCGTTGTATGCAAAAGCATAGGTATTTTACATGACATTTCAGAAAATATTGCCTGGTAAAGACAAATCTAAGAGAAACACCAAAACACTAAACTCACATACTCAAAAGGGAAGAAGTGTTTTACTGGAGAACAAATAAAAACAAATAAAGCAAAACAAACCCTACTAAATTAAAAATCAAATTAAAGAGGAAAATAATACTGTTCAGGCACGGCACCACTTTTTCTGTTTGTCCACACGTACATACAGACACAACTGAATAACTAAGATAAACACTTAAGCGAGACATCAACAAGAGAAGAAAAATAAATGAGAGCCGCCCCTATTAAACGTGCTATCAACTTAAAATAAAAACATTGTAGTAACAGTGCAAAAAGATATATGTGCATATATGCAATACATATAGTCAAGAACACGGCATAGATCAGAAAGTCCTGTGAGATGCCATACTGAATAAAAAATTTAATATAGAATACAGGTGGAAATTTATTACCTATTTAAGAAATTAGACCCTCACATCACACACAAATTCACGTGCATTTCTAAAGAATCCTCACAGCATAATAAAGAATTCCAGAAATAAAAACTCAAATTTATAAAATATTCCTTTAAGGTGTTAAAAAAAAAAAATTTGAACGAGGTTATGGATGGTTTTTATTTTCTTTAATTTTTCTTGCTAGGACTATTCTAATTTTATAGTTAAAAATATGCATTTAAATAAAATATGCTAATTTCTGCTACTATCACAAACTTAGTTGGCAAATACTTCCACAAAAGCATCGGATGGAAAATGGTGTAAAATGTAGTTTTCAGTATTCCTGCATGTTCTACACAATTCACATTTATTTTTGAATTCTGGCAGTAGTTTAAAAACTAAAACTATCAGTCTTATGAACAGTCAAATTTCACTACTGGTTTGATTATATTCAATAATTGTTCAATATTTTGTATATTATGCATTAAGGAAACATCGTACAGAGGCAGCAAATGACAGGACCGTGGCTTTCTGACGATGGTAAATGTAACACGCCACTCTCTCATGGACAGAAGCACTTGTATCATCCTATTTTTATGTTTCTTGGAAATCTGAAGGAAAATTTCAAGAACAAAGGGACAAAATCAATTGAATGAGACTCCACCAAAAACTAAAACCAGAAGGCCAACACCTGCTGAATAACCAGCATCCCTCCTCATATTATCCTTTGCAGAACAGCAAGTAAGTCTACATAGGACCTATCTACACGTCTTTCCCACGTGTTCAGTAAAACTCTGCAAATGGTCCTGTGTATGCACGCTGTGTTTTAAGGATTAATATTACATCGGTATATACTTACAGTAGCTTTTATTTCTTTTTTGTTGGTGTTGTATTTTTTTTTTTTGAGCATTCTGATTGTCAAAACAGAAATGGATTGGAAAGGTAGTCCATGATTAAGAATCAAAAGGAAATAACCTTTTCCAATGCTTATTCATATCAGTTTATTTGAATGAAAATTAACTACCTTGGTAGCTACACAATTACCTTCTAAAATGAATTTCACTCAATATATCCAATTGATGCAAAGCAAGAAAAGCTATCAGTCTAGAAATAGGATGTGATATCTCAAAGAGAAACTTGCATGAATATTCAATGTAAATATGCCAATTATCTGTATCTCAGCACCATCACCAGACTTGGTCTCTTCACTACAACCAGGTGGGCTGTGAAGATACTTAGAATAGGAAGCCAGGTGGAATTCCCTACCCACGCTTGTGGCTCCCCCCACCTCTGCAACACGGGTTTTCTACTACATCATCCAGTGGACATTTTCATATTGCAATTATGTTGCACATTCATTTCGTTTATGATGAAACATATGGAAACTTAATTCTCTGAGAAGGTGAATAAGCCCTGGGAATATCACTCACTTTTAACAGATTGAAATGGTCTGATCACCTCCTGCCATTCCCAGCCTCTTTCTGAGCCAGTTGGCCTCTTTGGATCTCAGCCTGTGATTCCCATTAATGGCAGCAGAGGGAGGTGCTGGAGCTCTGGGCGCCCACACTTATGAATCCAACCAGACCTTTGCAAACCACCAGGCTCACAGGCTAAGAGGGGGAAAAGCAGGAGTTTCCCAGTCCCAGTAATGCTTTCTGACATATAAAAAGGAAAAATAGTTACACCTTTCATTGCATCACTGTAGGAAACTAATTTGTTTTGACATATTGAGGAGTAATCTGATGTTCGTATTTATTCCGAAAAAAGCTGTATTAGCTAAAAACAAATTTCAATGACTAAAACCACAGATAGATAATCAGACATGTACCTCTACTGAGCATGTTGGCGATGTGGGGAATTAACTATTACTCATAAACTTCTCTTTAAGGGAATCTAATTTCTATCACTCGGAAATCTTTTCCAATTCTCTCTAGCACCACCAGCACCCAGGACACAGCTGTCTCCAGGAGCACATGGAAACATTACACACAGAACACTAGCGTGCATTGATCTGACCCCTGGTATCATGCTTCTCCTTCCAAAAGGCCTTATAAATGACCGTGATTGAAGAGCTGTTTCAATACTATTCTTGGCACAAGGACAGTCACTGAAAACCTTTCTGAGCTGCAGCCTGTTTCACAACAAGCTGACGTACCACCTTATTTATTTATCCTCAGTTTATGAAAAGCCAATACTGAAAATTCAATTTAAGCCTAAGAATCACCAATAACCCAATTTTTCTGGTTAGAAGAGGGATATAGAAACACATTGGGCCTTAAAGATACAGAACAAAAGTGGGGGAAAAACCCTAATGAAACCACCCGGAGGGATAAGGGAATTGGAGTTCTAAGCATTTTTTTAACTTGATTTTTATTAAATTGTAACTGGACACATTTATGGGGTACAATGTGATGATTTGATATACAATATGGAATGCTTAAATCAAACTGATTAACATAACCATCACCTCACTTACTTCTTTTTTGTGGTAAGACATTTATACTTTACTCTTAGTTGTTTGGAAATGTGCTCTTGCGTTGCGCCCATTAGGTGAGTTACAAGCATTGAAAGAGATGAATTGCATTAACCCCTGCCCTTCCCCCATTATACTCACTGCCCACTGGAAACAACAACAGAATTACTAAAAATCCCACACTCTCTAATGGGATGGTAATAGGATTCAGAGGCCATTAGGGTAAAGGCAATCCATATTTTACACTGTAATAAGCTCAGACTGAAGATGTTGCACCCCCCCCAGAGCTCAACAATTACCAATTTAACATTAACAATCCACAAGCACTTTCAAAATTGCAAATTAAACCTAAGTTAAAAGTCAAAGATCTATTTTTTAACAACCGTATATATTTTTGTGAGCTAAAATCATCTAACGAAATTGAAATTCTTTTTTCTTTGCTCAGTTATTGATTATTACTCATTCTAGAATGCTTTGGAAATGAGGGATACTGTGATTGTTATAAAGGTGACTATAATTCTCTACAAACAGAATATATTTGCTCATGGCAAGTATATTCCTTTTTTTTTTTTTTTGAATTACTCTTTTTTTCCCCTAAAAACATTTTCTTATTCTAGAAGAAATATAATAAACCGTCCTGGGTATTAAGAGTTTCCACATAAGAGATGGGAGTGGATTTAATAGGGTACTCTTTGGATAAGGAAAGAAAGAGTGAGACAGAAATTTACATTCTGCGACCATCCTCATGGAACCAATGATTGAAGGAAGGGGATATACTTAAAAATAAAACAGATATTATAAGCGTGACTGCAAATCATTTAATATGCATATTGTTAGAGGAAAGTAAACTGACTGGCTTTATGTTTATTGCTACAGTCATCCCTCGGCATCTATAGGAGATAAACATATATATGACTTACATAAAATAGCAGTATTTGTATATAACTTATAGACATTCTTCCCTGTATCTTAAATAATCTTTAGATTTCTTATTGTACCTAATACAGTGCAAATACTATGTACATAGCTGTTATGCTGCATTGTTTAATTTCTATTTTTGTATTTCTTAAAAAATATATTCAGTCTGAGGTTGGTTGAAGTCAAGGATGGGATCCTGTGGATAACTGTATACTTAAAATAATAATTTCAATTTGACTAACATTTGTTATCATCTTGTCATCAAAGTGCCATCTAGGATGGCTTTCAGGTTGTTTATGTCTTCACGTGATATAAAAACACAATGGATTTTATGAAAATATTTTGAGTGAGTTCTTAAATTTCACCAGAGATGAAGAAAATGATTATTAATCTCCACATGTTCCTATGTTTAACTTCCCTAACACAGTATTAAAAAATGGAATCCTTGATCTAACAGCTAATATTCCCAACCTATGGAAGACTAGCCAGCTACTCTCTCACCCCACTCCTGACAAGCTATGCTGCAGTTCTTCCTGAATAACAACATTCTAGTGCCACTTTAATCATGTTAATATATGGAGATAATCCCATTTTATACCCTTGATAAAATATTCAGTTCCTCCTTTAGACAACAAGAAACAACACTGAGCAAAGAGTTGGATGATAAAGGCAAAAGGTAATTAAAAATAACGACAATAAAGAGATGAGGGCACCATGTCTGAATGTTCTTTCCACCTCCTTCCTCAGGCCTCTCTCCAAAGTCATCGTGCGTTTGTGAATTAAGAGGTAGTAATACCTGGAATATAGCTGAGTTTAAAATACACGCGATTTAAATTGTCCACTCCTTAATTCCAAATCCATTCTTAACTACATTTTAGGGTACTATAAAAAGTTATCTACTTTGAGGCTACTTTAAGGCTATGGTTTTACCAAAATGACCAAGTTTTCTTTTTTTTTTTTTATTAAGTCATAAGCACATAGGTCATGTATACATTAATGCACTGATGGGGTACACTGTGCTGATTTTATATACAGTTTGGAATGCATATATCAAACTAGTTAATATATCCTTCACCTCATTTACTTAATTATTGTGCTAAGACACTTATACTCTATACTTAATAGATTAGACATGTACCCTTGCAATATGCACCGTCGGTGCAGTTCCGCTGTTTGCCCTCCCATCCCCAAATGACCAAGTTTTAAAGATCAAATAGAAGTAGCACAGAACCTCTGACAACAGCTGCCTGCCCTAGATGCGGCTCAGTTGTCTAAATGTGCCTACAGACACAGGATGGTGCCCAGGTGTGGGCATCTGGAACTCTCATGTTAAGAAAGCAATCTTAAGTTACACGGAACATGTATTAAAAGGAGGATTGGCACCTACTAGTGTCTGACCAACTAGAGACAGCTCAACTTTGTCAAATAACTTATCAAAAACATTTAAAGTATATTTCTTTCTTGGGAAAGAAAGCACAGTAGTATGATTTAGGGGGACAAGATCCTCATAGTAAGATGACCTGGTCCCACAGACACAACTAAAAATAATTCAATACACACTTATCCTGCACCCTCATTTCTGAATCTCCAGTTCCCTGCAAAGTCCCTCATGTTGCGTAGCCCCTAAATCCACACTCATGGTTGTGCATCCAGAGTCATGGTCTTTCTTAAGCAATCCTGTTACCTCGAAATCAATCACAAGAGTGGAGAGAGGTAGTCACCACTTTTAGGTCACCCCCAAACAAGTCCTCCTTCCACGGAAAATTACATGATCAGAGACTAAAGAGGAAACAACTAAAAAGTGTACGACCTGCTCCAACTAAAAGGATGGTTTGTATGCTGAGACTGAGGGACATGGATCTACTTTGGGGGAGTCAGCAGAGGCAGAGGAAAGGTGACACTTAGGGGTATTCTGAACCTGCTTAGAGTAAGGCGTAAGTATCTGCACATTCGTTCAAGAGTTTTTGGTAAAGAGCATACTGCCAAGTATCTTTCTAGACATCAGTGATTCGGCAATTGACAAGCTAGACCGAAATGGTTCCTGTCCTCACTGAGCTTAAAACTTTATGTGAGCTATAGACAATTAGATACGCAGTTATTAAAGTGAGGTTAATGTTACAATAAGGTAAATGCATTGTTACAAGCTGACAGAGCAGGAGCCCCTAATTTAGACTTAAGGAGGGTAGTGACGTCACTTCCTCCCAAACATTTGGGAGGAAGTGACGTTTTAAACTGAGAGCTAAAAAAAAATGAATAGGATTTACTCAGGGGCAAGCTGGAATGTTAATGAAGACAAAGAAAACGTTGGCCATTTGAAAAGGGAGAGTTCTAAAAATTGAAAAGGAACTATTTTAGGGAAGGAACTGAGAAAGGAGAACCTTGGGCGGGCAACTGTAGAGCCTCAGAGTCTGGGAAGACGGTGTATGGGGGCATACAATTCCACTGAAAACTCCCTGAGGACAGGAAAGATACCGTATTTTCCTTAATTTATAATTGTCAATAAAGTCGGGAGATCAGGCATTGGATTAGGATTAGGCCACTGATATTTATTGACTGTCTACTGGTAATCTCTTAAGGATGATGGAAGCCATTTTTAACCTAAAGTTCTTTTAACTCTTCACATAATCACTCTCTAAAAATACTTGGTAGATTTTATATTGTTTTTATTTTGTTTTAAGGCAGTATAGATTTGGGGTGTGTGTATGTGATTGGAATGCCTCTTCACTGCTCCATCGGCCTCATTACCTCCTATTATTTCATCTCTGACCACTCCCTTTTAGCCATTTGTGTTTTCAACCCCTGGTTTAGGATTTATCGCAGAGGGAAATTGAGCTAAAATGCAATCCACAATAGTGTAAGTAAACAAATATGGGAATAGCTTATTGATAGATTAGTCCCAAGTGTGAGTGATATGAATACGTGTGAGGCCTATTAAGTTTTAAGCCAGGGCATGACACCTCAGCTTAAAAGACTGCCATTCATCCCCAAATTCAGATGGAATCTAAGGCCCTCTTGGGCCGTTTCTCTTTGCATGGGATGATATATCAAAGCCATCCACAACTCCACAGTTCATAGCTACATGTTGTCACCTGTGCACTTTTTTGCACATGAATTTTCCTGAGAAAAACTTGAGAAATATGTTCAACTGTTCAGCAGTGTTCTGGACTGTCAACAATTTTAGCTTAATATAGAAAATAAATCACAATTTTCTAATACATTTTGCCAACCTCAGGGACATTTAGTTCATAAGAACAAATAAAATTGCAACATATAAATCATGAAATCATTCATTTCTAAGAGTCAAGGAGACTGAGCTGGCAGCTAAAATAGAAATGGTGTTTTGGATGTAATAGTCAAGTGTTTAAAGACAAATTACCTTTTTGTTCTAGTAACATTAAAAAAATCCTTAAAAATGCTTCTGGAGAATCATAGTCTGTTATAATAAACCATAATAAAGTAATTACAGCCTGGGTTTCTGTAAAGGTTCTTGCCATGTAAATGTTCATTTATCTGAAATTTGCTTAAAACAAATAGATTAGATTCATTTCAGGAACAAGAATGACATGACTTTTCTGTTAACACTGATTAATGATTTCAGTTTCTAATATCATTAGTTGATGATCATCATTTTACCATTTGAAAAATGGTCTCCAGAATCTGTGGGTCTCATCTAGACATGAATTTTTGCTTATTTCTGATATTCTACTGACCTCTAGAGACTGTATGTGTGTCTATAAATCACATAGGATGTGTCATTACGAACGCACAGGACACATGTATCCTATAGACCATACAGATCAAGAATAAAAGGATCTTCATCACATAAGCCCACTTCATTTTAGAAAAATATGCATAATTTCATGCCTTTTCACATACAACCTTATTTGTTCTGTGTTTAATACGAGGCACACTGAAAACACCGTGTTCTTCACTTAGGCGAATGATGTGTACAAGTCAGAGTCGCGAGCCTCAGACAAACTCATCCTGTCTTTGGTTTGTGACCTACATCGGCAGTAAGTGGTAATAGAGAATTCAGGAACCCTGGCCTGGCTTTTCCATAGAGCCAGATTTATTTTTAGTTGGGACGAGATTATGCTGTGGGAAGATCTCCCTTCAAATCATACCTGCCAGTATTTTTTTTTTTCCATCTCTTCCCTTGAGCATGCAAAACATATAAAACATAGGGGTACCTAGTGAGAACTCGGATGCCTTTTGGAGTCCTTGATTTTTTTTTCTCTGCCAGTGTTTCTAATTACTAACTATGCTTATGTCTGAAAATGCAACATTTAAATAATTCCTAATTTCAGGTTAGATCATGAACTCCTAACGAGTTAGCCGTGTTCATACTGGCATCCCTGGTACCTGGCACACTCCGTGTCAGATTGCGAAAAATTAATAATGTCAGCTGGGAAAAAACCCACAGTATCTTACTAGGAATAAGATACCCATTCATTCTCTCTCTCTTTTTCGCTCTCTCTCTTGCTCTCCCTCTAGAGATACAGATATGGAGATAGATACAGATAAATGCACATACATATATTCCCCGTACATATGTGTGTACATATTTATGTAAATGCATACACACGTATAAATGCAAAGAGGCATCTTGTACATATATAACTTGTGTCTAGACTTATTCATGATTTTTCTAGCAGTTATTTTACATTTGCATCTTTAAGTACTGTACTGTTGTTTAAATTCGCCTTTAAAACATGGAATGAAAACAACGGGTCCTTATCCTACATCATCAACTACACCTGAACATTATAAAAATTCAAGTGTATTTTTCTTCTAACAGTCTTAGTCTTAATCCAGTGATAAAGAATCTTTTTTTAAGTACCCTGGTGACAATAACCTTAGCGTATTGTGTCAATTATAATATATAGTATACATTTCACCACTTAACTTCGCATTACATATTTAGATATAAGAACATCTCTGAATTTAGGCACCTCAAACTGCTACCAAATATTAATAAAACACTTTCGTCAAATAGAGACTATAGGACAACAGTGTGTATTATTTGATAGACATCATTACAAGGTGCCAGATTATGACCAGAAGATTTTGAAAATGTCCAAGCCACAACTGACATATAAGAAGAAGATTGGAAATACAATTTAGGTTCTATAGTAATACTCAGTAGAGAGACTCCTGCTCCGATCTGCAGACTTGGAAGGTGGCTGGTAACTTCCACCCTGGTCTATAACAACCTCTCCGGAAAGTCTAATTCTGCTTCTTCTCCTTTCGCCATTTCAGCCTAATTCTGGTATCAAAAATAAATAATTTATCAAAGTTAACTGGCATTCAGCTAACAAGGGAAATGGGATGGGACTAATGTTAGAGGGTAACTAACTGGGGCTTGGGTACCCCTAACCTGTTTCTGTACTTAATGCCAGAGGAACATGTAATGAGACCGCGGGTCCACTGCAGAATGTACAGAATAGACGGACACTTGCTTCATCCATGTGGCTTTTAAAAATCCCAGCTAGGCCCTCACCCCAACCATGGGAGAAGGGAGAAGAATGGTGCAAGACAGAACAATGAAACCATTAATTGCCTTACTGTTTTTGCTCCTTAAACAGGTTGGCATGATATTGACATAAAAGCAGTTACAGGCAGCCATTTGTAAATAAAAAGACACCGCTCTTCCCCCGCCAAATTGAAATTTAGCCAGTCAACTTTAGTGAATAGCTACAGAACCCAGACTTTTTACATAATTAGCTCTTCTCAACAGTAATTCACCGGTTTGGATTTTGCTGCTCAAATACGCCCTTCCATAGCATTAGCAGAGGTGCCAATGATTAGAGAAATGATTCACATCAGGTAGTCAGAAAGAAGACAGGGGAGTCAGAGAAGAAATCTGGATAATCCCCGTGCTGGAAATTCAACCCTGGCTAATCAGGACTGTACTATATAGGCAATTATGATTCTGTCCAGTTAAGAGAAATTTGTAATCCATTCAGTTTCAAGCCTATAAAGTCACATTTCTCAAAAACTTGTATTTCGGCCTCCAATGGCTTAAAAAGTTCTCCTTACCAGATTGTCTCCAATTACAGAAATCCTTCCCAAGTACAAGGCTGCAGAAGTATATTAAACCTGCAGGATACCATGTAGCTGGCTGTTGTACAGAGCTTTACAGCACACGCGGTCCCAATGCATGATGTAAAACTACAGAAGCAATTCGCCAACTGATAACTCTGTTTGTTCAGGTCACACACGTTGTCTTATATCCAACGGGTGGGTAAATGTCTTTGAATAGAAGATTTAGAATAGTAAGCAAAAGGAGGGACAGATAAATGTATACTAAATTTCGAAACCTCCTCCCAACACACACACACAGAGGTTAGGGCTCCTGTGGATTTCAATAAATCTCTGGCCTCCCTGTCAGTCACGGAGAAACTCTAGTGACCACAGTTCTGTGAATCAGGACAACGTTCGGTTACAACTGCTGTACTGTCAGAAGAACTGAAGTCAGCAGTAAAAAAGGCAGCTCCAGTGCAAGGCTCAACTTTGGTGCTTTATCAAAACACGGTTTGTGCCTAGCAAATGACAGATCATGATAGTATGGTGTAAATTTCCATAATACTAAGACACAATACCTCCAGTGAATACAACATACAAGGTTGTGTGTGCTATGGATCTGTGAGTGCTGATTTTTTCAGGGTTTTAAGAACCCTCTGCCAACACACAGAAGCAGGCAGGCTGGAGGAAACAGAAAAAAAAATCCACCTACATTCAAGGTATGAGACAATAATTTCTAAGCCTTTGGGATCTATTTTTTTCCTTGCATTGTAATGCAGTCAAGTGTATGACTGATGCTTTTTGTGTTTGATAATGTCAAGTGTGAATGTCATGGGCAGCCCCCCATCTCTGATGGTATTAAAATGGTGGGAAGATGAAAAGCTTGGAAAAGTAAATGGAACAAATTAAATTAAAGTGGCTGGAGGACAAGGAAAGTCACGCATCTATAGTTTGGTTCGGAGGTGATGTTGGTGACCCCGTACACCTGAATAGGCTGATAAAATCGGTGTCACTGAGGAAAAACATGACACTCCACTTAATCGTGCTAATAATTATTTTTGCTCCGTCTCATTGCGAAGTCTATTGAGTACAAGAAAACATCTTATACGTTCACATATAAACTTCCATTATATAGTCTACATAGCCAAGCCTGTCAGTCAAACACTCGAGGCATCAAAGAGTTCAAGGCAAGTTAGTCAAGGTTTATAGAAAGTAGCTGACAACACAGGCAGTTCAGGGAGGCAATTAATTCGAATAAATAAAGTATATACCTTTTTAGAGAAATGAAAACTCTCAAAGATCATAAAAATCCATCCTCATCAATGTCAGGAAACAGGAAACAAACTTAACGCTAATTGATTATACTCAGATAGCATAGAGAGAACGCCACACCTTCTAAACCACGAGTCTCATCCCTGACGGATGGTGAAGGTTTTTCTTATGAAAACATGAAAACAAATGTGTATACACAAAATCCCTGCCTAATGAGGCCATGACATCTACAGTACAAACAAGAAATTGCAATAATTATAATAGGAAGGTGTTTCTCAAAGTCACTGTCCCTCCTCCCACCGTTTCTCACCCTTACCACCTATGTGTGGGCTAATGCAATAATGGCTTATTCACTGGCTTCTGGCCTCTAGACTAGGAGTTCTCAACAACATTTCTAAAAGGTAAAACAATATCCTCCTAGTAGCAATAGCTCCTTGAGGCTGCAATTTAATAGGAGATCAGCTTCCCTTTAGACAGGTGTTTCAGAACCTCATGGGTAGAAGTGTGTGGTGTGGTGTGGCCCCACTACTCCAGGCCTTCCCCACCCTCACACTGACCTCTAAGAGCTGACACATCACATCTCTCCTATGGCCATCAGATACCCGGCCCTGGCGTGCAAGGCCCTCCTTCATACTGGAGTCAGTCACTCTTTTTGGCCCTGTATCCCATAGGATCCCTCTAAGTTTTCTGAGGAGGGTTATTCTGTGTCTGCACCTTGGCCTCCTAATCTAAATGCTACCATCTTTAGAATCCCCTCAACCTACAATGACCTTTCTTCTGCTCCCCTTCGGGAGGAAATTAGGATCTGGCCAGTAGGTGGTTCTCCAGGTACGGCGGCTGGTATCTTTTCATTTTCATAAGATTTGCAGCGAGAGGACAGACATTTCTTGCTTTTGTTAGGGGTCTCATTTGGCACATTTAACTCCCGGTGCTTTGGACAGAGTCAGTGCTTGATAACAACTATTAAAAAAGAGAGAACTGGTGGCAAACGGCAAACAAACCAGAACTGGAAAGTAAAATCTCCTGCCCAATTATGAAGCTTTTCTTATTTAAAGACAGATGGAAAAAAACGAAACAAAACAAAACACCACTATGGGTCAAGCATAAAAATGATGTTTGAATCAAAGCAAAAAAACCACAAAACAAAAAACAAAAACAATTGGAGCATCCTTACCCCAGTGGACTTTCAGTGCTAATTACAAAATAGAAGTAGCTGACACTCATGTCTTCTAAATATAAGCTTTTTCCTCCCAGAAAAAAAAAGAAAGAAATGAATGGGTGTTAAATCAAAACATCCTATGGAGCATTTCACATCTCAGAAGTGAAAACTGACAAAGAAGTACTTCTATGCAAAACAAAAATCTTCTAGCAAAAGGCTAAGTCTGCTTAAGGTAGGAAAAACCGAAAGCTCTCCAGGCCAGGTGACTCCCTTGTCCTGTCTGCCAGGGCTTTTCTGACACCCAACAGCCCCCTTCATGCTGCAAATATATATATACACACATCTCTTTCACCACTGAAATCGGTTAATTGATCATTTCCAAAAATAAATATTCCCACGTCTAGAGGTCATGGGTTGCCTGAAATTGCATCAGTTTATGTCTGGGAACTAGAATCCAGGCTCCTCTGGGACGTCTTTGTCATTTTATCAGAGTGATTACCAGCAGAGTAGTTCCAGCGTGGGTCCCCTCAGCTTGTGGCACTTATGTTTGCTCTCTGAATGTCTATTTTCTCCATCAAGCCTTGTGGCTTTTGCTTTGGAAATCTGGTACTTAATATCCAATGTTAATTACATTTCCTATTCTGGGGAAAATCCTATTGGGCTAATTTTTCAAAATCATATAATGAAAGAACTCCAGTGACAAACCATGTAGGTTTTCGATTGTTTTTTACGGGTAGATCTATTAAGCACTTAATATTCAGTGGGAAAACAGTCTCAGAGCAATGAAATTCTATTACTTTAGAGGTTGCATGCTTTTAATTTCTTAATATTTCATTACATGTTGGCAACTGGTGCATATTTTTATAATGTGTCTGATCATTACTCTTCTCAGGGTATCCTATTTCAGTTCTTCCTCTGACATCATATTTGCATGCTAAAGGGTTTTAGCATTCAGGGATGGAATGTTCTGAATAGTAATGTGCAGTTAACTTGATTTTTTAAAAACGAAAAACAGCAAACAGACATTATATATAGGGATGAAAGAGAACAATCACGTAATTTTAAAATCGAAATCAAGTTTTAATAGCTTTCTATAGAACATTATAAATGGTAATGATTCGATATAATTCATTAATTAGGAAATTATGCAAAATGCTATCAGCAGAGTTTGGGAAGAAGGATCTTTTTCCTTGGCTTTTATAAGTCTAGTGCATTTCTTTTTTTCCTGTAAAAAAAAAAAAAAAGGATCTTTTCTTTGCTCTCCAGCAACATCTACTGGAAAAGTCAGAAAAATGCTATTTATATGAATCAGATAGTTTGAGTAAGGATAGCGTTGATTACCATCTGCCTAAAAGTGCATGCTGAACTACTATCCAGTTTACAACAGAATTATTTCTGCTTACTTTAGTTCTGTTTCATTCTGAAGGAAGATAGTAGTTCAGCGATGCAAATGGCCAAGCTGTAACTTCAAATTTGCAATCACCTCACCTTGAAAAAGTCATGTTCATAAATGAAAGAAAAACCACATATGAGACAGACAACACATTTCTCCTGGCCCTTCTTCTCAGCCCTTACCACACTTATTTGAGAAATAATCATCATTAGCAGCAGCAAAATAACAGTCCTCAGTAGTTAGGTACAGTTAGAGTTAGAGAAAAGATTTCATGCAAGAAAGGAATGTGCAAAAATGAGACTGAATTTGAGAAAAGCTACTTGAAGATTCTGCGAAGTTTCTAAAGTCGAAAAACAGAAAATCGCATGCGATGTGATTTTCGAAAAACTCAACTATGCCACCGCCAGCACGATCACGTCAAACGCTTGGCAGCAATTCTTTCTCCCTTGTCCACATCCTTCTCTGTTCTTTTAACCAGGAGGAAAAATTAAGTTTCCCCACACCTGGATCGGGGGCTTCCCAGGGAACTTCTGGTGGAGATCATCTTTGGATGGGGAAGTGTGATCAGACCCACAGTCCGTCTGGTGTCCACTGCCCACTAGCCAGCAATTTCTTACGTGCTCATAAAATTCCATTCACAGGCTGCACCCATAAGATGCCATTAGATGGTCTGGCAAACACGAGATATGCCAGAGTATGATATTGAGGAGCAAGTCCAGGTTGGAAACTTGAGACGAAAAAATCTTATCACCAAGCAAATACATAAAACATCCTCTCGTACGCGTCTGCTGAACTCAACAACGCCATAGTACAGCAGCTCTTTCTAGGACCAAACCTCGTGAAGGCAGTGTAGTCAGTCACCTTTCTATACATCATTCGGAGAAGCATTCCTTTAATAGAATTTTATATTTTTAATGTTCAGATATTCCCATCCGAAAAGAAATTTAAAAAGGAATTGAACCTTTTTGGTAAAATCCTAGGTATAGTCTGGGTTTCTGTTATCCTAAATTAAAAACTTGGCTAATTAGGAGTAGGGATGTTTTGTTGTTGTTATTGCATTCTCGAATCTCAGTTTATTCATGCCAGCAATGAATTTTAGCAGCAGAAGCAAAGCACACAAAATCAACAGAGACCAAGGTTAAAAACAAATAATCAAAACTTTAAAACAACAGAAGCAGCAACAGAAATCAAGTGCTGGGAGATTAGAGTGTATTGCATTCTGTGTTTGTTCTATGTTAAAATAGATGTGAGCCTTTTAAGCTTCATCCCAAAGCTCTTTAAAGGAGAAATGCCATCAAATATAATCCACAACTCCCATTCGTAGCACACAAAAGGGGCATCTTCCTAAAAGCTACCTACAGGGGAAGTCCACACGGATTCTACATTTAAGATCCTAATGCAAAGTTCCGTCTGGAGACTGATAATTAGCCCCTCCATATACAATGCCTAGAATCCAGGTTTATCAAACAGTACCTTCAGAGTTAACTCCCATTTCAAACTGTCATAATTCAGTTATCCTAATTATTTACTGAATCCATTTCTAAAACATGTCCTAACCTGATGTTTTAAGTTCTTATTTCATTTGGGACAACACTTAATCTCCATTTATGAAACATCAACCTGACACAGGTTAAGAAGATATAAGAAGCGCTTCGCCCACGAGCTCCAAGCCAAACAAATCCCAGCAGCTAGACTTAAATAAACTCTACCCTTGCTTAAACCTCCAGTGAAAAATTATTATAACATATCAGAAGTTCAGTTAGAAGAAAAATTTCAAATGCCTGCTGTCTCCCAGGGTTTAAGTCCCGAAGTTCAAAAGCAGGATCTATTGAATTATTATTTTTTTTCCGTTAGCTGTTTAGAATTTAACGTAATGCAAAGTGCTATTCTGATCAAAATCATCTTTCTCATCTCTCTCCTTAAATAAAACGGAGGAGAAATCATTCCGTATAAATGCATTTACTATACAAATCTATTTTCAATTGAATTTGCTGCATGCTCTAATTCATCAAAATTAATACAGGTACTTTCTATGTTAAACAAAAGGAAGCCGACTGAAAAATCGGCTTCTGCTGTGGATGCCTCTCTCAATTACAAAACGGTGAAAACAGAGATTTAACTAAGCCACTCGGTCAAACCCTCCGATCGCTCTTACCTGCCTCAGCTGAAGGCTTCCTTCCCTTGTTAGCGGCCGGCAGCATCTCTAGCTCGCTCCAATCCTTACCACCGGGCTCAAATTACACCGCTAAGTCCACCCCCCGCCTTTTTTTTTCTTTCTTTCCTTTTTTTTCCTCCTTTTTCTTTTTTTTTTTTTTCCAGCAAGAAAATGCTTATTGAAAGTGATTAGTTTTTGTTGTCGCTTTTAAGTCCCTCCTGCGGGAAGGAACCGGGGAGCAACGTGACGCCACCTTTTAATCTTTTGTAAGAGTGAAAAGGCAGAAAAGGATCGCTCGATCAAACTGAGCCGCACACATGCCTCCAACTCGCAGGAGAGGCTGCTGCTGGCTGGCGAGAGCACCGCTAGGCTTGAGTGGAAGAACAGAGGAGAGAGGGGAGTCAATGGATTGTGACAACGTATGTGCATCAAAGGCAGGAGGAGAGAGAGAACAATGAGCGAGAGAAAGACAGCGAGGAGAGGGAGAGGGAGACGGAGAAGAGATAGAGCGGGTTTCAGGCACAGGACTCTCAGAATAAAGCCACAGCCAGTGTCTGGCAGCTTCTGTTTTTATCTCAGCGAGCACGATACGCTGCCTCTCTCATTTAGAAACACATTCGTGTATCTTCCAGGTTTGAAAACTGAGATAATCGCAACGTGCCTCTGCTTTTTGTCTGATTGGCATTTAACTGTGCGGCGTACCTGTGATTTTTTAGGATGCATTTATGTGCAATTTATTTCGCATATTTATTTATGTAGGCAAAAATGAAAGCTGCTAATTTCTACGGCAATTTGCAATGTAGTTTTACTGGCAGATGGAACTCTACTTATCATAACTGCTGACAAACTGCCATGGGTAAACAAAAGAAGAAACAAATGCTTCTTCTTGATAATTGTCTTAAAAAAAAAAAAAGCCCATACCGAAATATTAGTACTTGCAAAACCTACGTTTCCTGGTTCAAGTTTAAAAGGCATTTCTCTCCATTAGTCTTATGAATAAAGGGAAAATAAAAGGGAGGGTATTGGTGTTTGAAGGAAAGGTGTTGGAAAAGAATCTATTAGAAATGTAAAAACCTAAAATTTTTCTGGTTTCCCTCCAAATATGACAACAGGATGGCTTTCTGGAGTCCTGGAAAAGAGTTTTTGAGTCACTGTTTCTACCGACTTTATCTGCATGCTTCTCCCTTCCTGTACCATTTTAAAGTAGGTTCCATTTTTAAAACAAAGTCGAAAAGAAATGATTTCCCAATTCAAATTGTTTCAAATGGTGTCTCACCAGCTTTGTTCCATTTCTACTCATCTCCTGCCACATGGGGGCTAGGATTACACAGTTAAATTCCCTAAGTGACCTCTTTTATAAGGATGTAAATTGCTGATTCCAAGGTCAAGTATTTGGTATAAGTAAAGTTATTGGTGAAAATGACTGCTTGCCTTCCATGGTAACCTGAGCTTAAACAGTAGTAAGTCAGGGGGAACACACACCTAAGCTTTTGACTGGCCATCTTCGAAATTAAGTAATTTTGACATCGGAAGGTAAATTCTATGTGCCCTAGTTATAACAATTATCATTTCGGGGGGAAAATGATTTTGTTTCAACTATTGTATATCCCCACAATATATCTCCTGGACCCTAGACCTCTTGTATTTTAGAATTCCTGTGTAAGTCACCAGACATAGAAAAAGAATTGGTCCAAGAAGAAAAACACTTTCCTTCCCCACGCTGGCCACACTGCCGTACCCAAAGAGGGATTGCTTAATCTTGTTAAACTCAAAGTGTCATACTTTCATGGTTTGCCAATAGAAGGGTATGTTTTTCCCTTGGACCCAAATAAAGAAGTAACCCCTCCCTCCATCCCAATGTGCTCAGGATGAAACTCTACTTATCATAAAGGCAGAGCAGAGAATGGAGAACACACAGGGGCTGAACAGAAGGCAGCTGGCCAGAGAACAGAGAGTGCTCAGATGTAGAAGGGAAAGGAAGCTGCAAGGCCCGGCCAGCAGCAAGGGAAGTGGGGATGGCAAATCCGGAATTCCCTGCAGACATTTTGCAGAGTGTATTAGAAGCAGCCTCCTTTAAATGGCATTATTGATATAGGTTCTATAGTTAAATTAACTTTATACAAGGGAATAAGTGGACTGAGAATTTTCTGCCCATAAAAATAAAGAGCCAGTTATAAGGATGCAACTATTTCAGCCCAATAAAAGCCGGGGAGGGGACCCGGGGTTTATTGAACAGGGATCAGCAACACAGAGTCAATGAAAGATAAAAAGAAATCAACACCAGACAAAAAGAGAGATTTTTTTTAGAAAGCTACAAATGGCTATAGGTGTTGTTGCTCATTTTTTACCACTTCCTTAGTGAGGAGGTGGGAACCCCGAATGGATACATTTGTAGTTTGATATATATGATTTACTCTTGATTTTATCTTGAGTGAGGGGGCTATCCGATTATACTGGGGTTGCCAAGTCATGTTAATACTTCTCGCTGGAATGTGACTTTTAAATGACTGATTTCCCTGTGGGAGAGCTTTATATTCATGTGCTTACATTGTGGAGTAGAAAATGGTAGTTAAGTGCTCATTTTTTTAACCAGTCTGCCTGGGAATGAATCCCAACTCTACCACCTGCATGCTGTGTGACCGTGACAGAGTTATTTTGCCTCTCTGTGGCTGTTTCCTCATCTTAAAATGGGTATAATGCTACTTGCCTCTTGGGCTGTCACTAAGAACAAATGATGTGCATGGTGTTGTGAGTTCTGTTCCTAGCACACGGCAAGTGCTTCATGACTGTTAACTTCTATTGTTAGGAAACCCACTCAACAGCCTTTAAAAAATGTTTAAATTGGTAACATAGACAATATTTCATCACCTCAAAGTGGATGACTCACAAAGACTTCTTTCCACTCTGACCTCCCTTCCAAGCTCAAGTTATTCAAACTGCCCTCTGGGTTTTTCCACTTGGATAATGTGCTTAAAACTCAACAAGTTCTACAACCAAACTCAAGAACTCACCTTGAAAGCAAAGCAAGTTCTTTCTTCAAATTCCCTCACCAGTCTCAAATATAAAAATCTTTGAGTCATTCAGAGCTCATTTTCCTTTTTTTTTTGTTTTTTTTTCTAATCATCAAAATATCAATAACAATCCAATACCCCTCCTGCATCTCTTATTGGGGTTGCTCCATTTCCAGACCCGACCCCTTCTTGATCTGTGTACTTTTACCTGGACTGTTCCAACAATCCCTTAACGTGGCACTTCTCCAAGCTTCCCTGTGCCCAAACACATGAAGGATGGGCATGCAGTACCCACTCCCATGGACCCTTGCTAGGGTCCTGGCAAGGGCTGTGCCAGTGGTAACACCACCTTTCCCCTTCTCCAGAAAGCACTTGGAGTCTGAGTGAAGGAGAGTGACAGTAGGTATGACCTTGAATCTGCTCTAATGTACAGAGCAAAAAATCTTTGACAAACCAATACTTTACTATTAGTGACTTGTTTCTTGTGACACTTTACTCAACTGTCACAACACAGCTATTGAAAACAGTCATTTTAAGAGGTTTTATTCTTTTCTTCTCCAGTACATCCTTCATAAACTGGAAAAACCTTAAAATGCCACTCTGAGAGTTATCCATTCCCAATAACTATTGATCGATCAATTGAAAGTCTATTTTATTTCATTATCTTATGCACCGGCTTAAAAATCATCAAAGGTACATGATTCCTTAGGGAATAAAGTGCAGATTTCTTTGCTCTAACCCCAGTCCCTTCTGCAATTCGCCACCAACATAATGCATGCAACCATCCGTTCTATCACCACTCCCTGCACGGGAGCTCACTGCTCTCCCAGACTGACCCATACAATTTCTCCACAGCCTCATGTACATCCATCCTCTTCCTCTGCATCTCAACATATTTAACTCCAATCTTTTATGGAATAGCAGGACAAGTTCCATGACCTCCACAAAAAAATTCCTGACCTTCATGGTTTACAGCAATGAATTGTAATTGTTTTAATCCTAGTAGCCATTCAAGTGCTCCAGGAAAAGTGGGGTATATCATTATTAGGAACTTGGCCATGGGCTTGCTTGGTCGTAGGTCCAAATCCTGACCTTGACCTTTGTTTCCTAATTATGGAACATTGATCAAGTCCTTTCCTCTCCAAACATTACTCCCCTCAACTATAAAATATTGTGAAAACTCAATTAGCTCTAATAAATGTAAAATGATTAGCATAATAGCTAGTATATGGTTAACACCTATACAATAAAGAATAGTAATAATGCAAACAATTCTTACATGATTGGGATTTATCATTACCTTTAATTTCTAAACCTTGTAACAACTCACAAAGTGGCTCCTATTAGAACCATTTTATAGGAGACAAAATTGAGGTTTAGTGCAATTAGCTTACTTGATGTCACACAAGGAACAAACAGCACAGCCAGGACATATAATACTTATCTTTCGGTTTTCTAGTTATCTTTGTCCACACCAACCATTTAGAAGTGAGCCTATGTCATGCTGCTTTATGACTATTTGGGTTCTCGGGTTTGTACTCTATTTTTCCATTTATATTATAAACTGAATTGAACCAATATTCATGTTTTAAACATCTCTACATCTTTAGCACCTTCCCTAAATCTATTTTAAAAAGTAGCTTGCTTATATGGTAAATGTTTGTTGACTGCTTCATCATCTGTGCTCATGGGGAACAAAGTTGTTAACCACATTTAAATTCATAGCCACTGTTTTGGGTTTTTGTGTTTTGTTTTTGTTTTTTTTTCCAGGAAGTGATTTCATCATCTTTTCTATGAAAATTGTCATAATTATACAAAATAATATAAAAGACTAATATTACATATGAATGAGTCTCAGAGATAGAAACAAATTTCTCTGCATGAAAAGCTATATGAAAGTGATATTCATTGATTTCTTAGACTAGGCATTTATATTCTGCTTAGAGATGTGCCCCCCAAGGCCACCCATTCCATGTAGGGGGGGAAGTCATCTGTTTAAGGGTACACAGAAAGGCAGAAATAACCACCCAAATATCCAGTGTTTAGTCACTCTTAATTATTTCATTTTAAGTAAAAGCAATAATTATGTTCTCATTTATTTTATTTTCTGGCTAAGTTTATATGATACTAAAACAACCTGGAATGATGTAAAAATTTCAGTCATCCAATGTAATATTTTTCTGTGTACATGGTGCTCAACAATATTGTTGAATTTTTAACACATTGAATGAATGCTTTTATTTTGTGTGTATTACCATCTCTGCCTATCTGTGCACAAGTGAAAAGCAACAGAACCAAGAGGATAAATGCCTTGTGTTCTCACACAGGATATCCAGTGGTATCAAGCACTTACTGTCTTAGAACTGTTGGTCAAAATATTGACTGCTGTATTCCTACTGTATACCTGCCATATGGTGAGTGCTCAAGATATATGTGTTTGATAAATGAATGAGTGACTCAATTTTGCATATATCCCTCTATTTCTAGTGATGTTTTAGAATTCCCACGTAATTGGTTATATGTATCTAAGCACTTTTTGTACCCCGATAGAGTCCCGTGATCTCCTTTCACATGGATTTTGTTTTGTGAAATGAATGTATGCTACCTTTTTTGTTCAGCATAAAATATGTCCTCATCCACAAAGGGTCTTTTCTAGATTATATTATCTCATAGGAAATGCTCTTTTCTCCAATTTCAAAGCACCCATTGCCTGGAACATTTTATTACATATAACAATTTATTTTGTCTGATCTTTGGATATCTCATACTATTGGTAAGCTGTTATTATTTTAATATAAAATAATAAAAATAAAATTAGTGGATCCATATCTTTCTTTATTATATAGATTTTAAGCATACTGCAGGTTGAAGGAACGAATTTTCTTTATTTTTTATTTTTTTTGAAACAGAGTCTCACTATGTCACCCTCAGTAGAGTGCCATGGCATCACGGCTCACAGCAACCTCAAACCCTTGGGCTTAAGCAATTCTCTTGCCTCAACCTTCCCAAGTAGCTCCCCAAGTAGGGGACTACAGGTGCCCGCCATGGAGCTCAGCTATTTTTTATTGTTGTTGTTGTTGCAGTTTCATTGTTGTTTAGTTGGCCCAGGTCAGGTTCGAACCCACCAGCCTCAGTATCTGTGGCTGGCACTGTAACCACTATGCTATGGGCACTAAGCCTAATTTTCTTTATTTTTAATATAATATATATTGCTATTCATTTGAATACTACCTAGCACACAGAATATGCTTGTAAAAACATATTGATATGACATTTATCCTAAAAGTGCTGATGGGTATACAATTCTATCACTCACAAATTATGTGAAAGAGCTAATAATACAGTTCCTGGCCTTTAAAAAGAACCATTGTCAAAATACAGGTAGGATAGCGATAAAAGTGCATACAATTTTTTGTAGCTTTTTCACTCCTGGAGTGGTATGAAAAGTTGCTCCTTTATTTAATTTGGTATATATATATTTTTAGCACATGCTATGCATTAACCATTGCTCAAGTTAGTATCAAAATTAGCTTATGCCAACAAATTGAGATCCTCATGGTAGGAAGAATTAATAACTGCCCTCTGGAAGAATATCATTTTTCCCCGATCATTTATACATTAGTGGGAAGTCAGCTTGGGTTGACCCATGAGCAGCTAGTCCTTAGAAAGAATGTTTCTCAATTCTATATGGGGTCACTTCAGGCTCAATTATACATCTATCTCTTCTAGGAGATTTGTTTTTCCTTAGGGTGAATATGATAGGAAAGAACATTGTGGACGACACTTCATACTAATAAGACTTTTTCCTTGGACTAAAGGAGCTTTTTTAAGACAGATTTTTCACCCTTGTAATGCTTCTGTCTGGATTCACTAGAGATTCACGCTCCTTGCATTGTCTATAAATTACTGTTTTTCAAAAAGAAAAAAATATAAGAAAAGAATATAACCTTTGAAGTTTTGAAAAAGCCCTTAATGTTTCTTTCTTATTTGTAAAGAGGAGATAATTCAGGTCCATTTTCATATCCGTTTCTAAAATTGCAATGAGTATATAACATGATTAAAGGTTTGTGATATAAATAGTTTTCTGAAATTAGTTTATTGAATATTATAATCATATTAGACTTTATTTAGCCAATTAAAACAAATTATTTTGCTTATAAAATTGCTAACATTAATTACCATGTCCTGGCATTTTGGTTTTTGTCTGCTGAACAGAAGTCGGTCTTGTCTGTTTTGCATAGTGATTTGAACAACCCCTTAAGTGAAAACCAAAGTAGCAGCCGCCTCATCATAAAGTAAAAATGGAAAGCAAATCAGGAGAGAACCTCCAATCTCTACTTCCCATGGTGGACCGAATAGAGTTGGCCTCAGTGAAACTCTAAGTAAGAATTTGCGTTCCTCTCCATTGAGTTGAATACAGGCTTTGGGGGACTATTTGGTTCTTGTTTCTGATGTTTTTCAATATGGAACATTTGAAAGCATCCAACCAGAAGTTGCACAATGATCACAGCCTTGAACGTATTCATCAGAAAAACGCATTCACTGCTACAGGTTTTATTTTTACAGTAACCAGTGTGCGCTTCTGTTTGCCTGTTTCTTCAGTACTCCTACCCATGACAATCACAAAAGCAATTCACAACCTTACTTATCAGATAGTTCTGTTTTACAATAATCTGGTTGCTATTTGTAAAATCCAGGATAAAACAGTGCAATTTCTAATGCTGAATATCTGAAAAGCTCTGGAAGCTGCTGGGAAGAGATATGCAGTAAAATATGTAATGCGATGGAATTACAGCAAACAGACGTTCTGGAGGGTGCACACTCTCGTGCATCTCAGAGTGCATGACATTTAAGGGTGCGACTTTCAAGATTTGCAAATAAATTCTGCATTTAAACTGCCCCCCTTCCACTCACAGTTTTTCTTAGCTCCAAATTTAACTCTTTCATTTATAGAAGGTAGAACGCTCTCAAAAAGAATGATCAATCAAAACAACTGGCATTGAATCATTTTGTTTCAGGAACAAAATGAAAGTGGGGATCTCAATTAAATAGTTTATTTCATGAGCTGATTCCTAAATCTCTAGATGCACTCTGAAAGCAGCAACATCTTTCTGATGAGAATTTAACTAACACAAAAAAGTGGTGATTTCAACAGCTGACAAATCCCCTATAATAAGGGGCTTAAACAACAACAACAAACAAACCACTTTTCCAGTGATTAGGCTGTGCAGATGTCAAAGAAAAGTGTCATACACTCTCTTAAAGAGCACAGACACCAGCTAAAGCTTTTTGGGTGTTTCCATGACCATGTATTCATGTGAGAGAGAAATGCACCACTGAGAGGCAGTATAGTGCAATAAAAAAGTTACTGTATTTCATTCCCAGAGCTGCCACCATCTCAGTACATGGTCTTAGCTAAATCACTTAACTACTATCTGCCTCAACTTCTCCATCCACTAAATGGGACTGATACCTCCTAGTTTCTGACAATAAAGTTAAAAAAGCTTTCACATACTTACAGAGGGAGAGGCCCATACTCATTTTTTTGTGCAGTCAGATTTTACCAAAGCCAGATCTACTCTGAGGAATAAGAAATTATATTCTGGAAGCTGAATTCTGTGCTGGAGGCTGCTGAGGCACCAGTTAATAGAGTGATTAATAAACCACTCAATAATCCTGCATTGGCTGAAACAGTTAATGCAGCTCACCTCTGTTGCTGTGAGTGCAACACCATGTTCTGAGAGGAGGCCCAATAAATGTTAGCTGAGGATGATATTGACAGGGCGCTGTATACAGTCACTAAATGAATTACTAAGTTTACGATTGTTCAGAAAACTCAATGAATAATTATCAGCCACAACGGAAACCTAAGCCTGACCTCATTTACTTTATGATGACATCATCTCATGCATAATAAGAACACCGCCAATCCCTGGTAGCTTAATAGAATTGTCCTAGTGACTTGGAGGAATTCATAATAAGGTCATCCTTTAAAAACACATTCAAAACATTGGAACTTCTCAAAGCTTGCACAGTTATCACTGTGGTGCAATCTGTCTCACATCCTTTCTGGATTGTTCTACAGCCTCCAAATTGCTTTCCGTGATTGGGCCCCTGTTACATTAAGGACTTTTAATGTGCCCCACCTTCATTTATCCTGGGTCTTGTACAGTCCTCTCCTGCGCTGACTCTGGGATTGGCCTAGTGGTTTGCTTTGATGAATGGACCATAAACTAACATGATGCAAACAAAGGCACAATACACACTTGAGCACTGCTGGAAGAGTGCCAGCCCCAGGAAGGAAAGCGATTCCTGGCCTCCTAGAAGATGCAACCCCGCGTGGAGGAAGGGGCTGAGCTTTCACCAAGTCTACTTCCACCTGTCCTCCAGCTGGGTGTAACCGTATCAGCGAGTCAAGGCAAGCCCAGCAAAAGCACTGCCCGGTAGACACTGAAATTTGAGAAATAATAAATTACTCTTGTTTCAAGACATCAAGTTTTGGTGTAATTTGTTATCTAGTAATATGTAACTGATGCAGCCACTACTGATAATTCTCAATTCTACAATCATTTACACTCTAACCCAGATAATGTTACTCCTGCTCAGCACCATCCAAGAGCCCCTTATCTCAGAGAAGCCAAAGTCTTTCTATGTTCAAAGGGCTTGACATGCTCTGCCCTCCCCTCAACGCATCGGATGTCAGCTCCTACTGACCCCTCTCTTACTTTCTTCTTTGCTGAGCAGGCCCCTGCCTGGGATGTTCATCCTTGTGAACACGGATTACTCTCATACCCCATTTGGGCTTTTCCTCCAACATCGTTTTTCCAGCAAGGCCTACCCTGATCGCCTTATTTCACACCATGTCACCTTCTTCCTCCAAATGCCCCACCCTGCTTTGTGTCTCTGCTGCCTTGCACTTAACACTTTTAAGTCACTGTGTGGTTTACTTATTCTGGTCACTGTCTTAACTCCCTTTATTGGGATATAAATTCCAAGAGGCCAGGGAGTTTTCTTTTTGGTCCTCATACACAGAACCATGGCTGGTACAGAGGGCAGTCTTAGTAAGTACAGTCTGCATTGCCAGTGACAGGGATATATTCTGAGAAAAGTGTCATGAGGCAATTTTGCATCGCACAAACATCATAAAGTGGACTCACACAAACCCGGATGGTAGAGCCCACTGCCCACGTAAGTTATATAGTGTGACCTATTTATTGCTTCTACAAACCTATACAGGGCGCTGTACTCAACACTGCAGGCAACTGGAACACAGTTATTTTTGTGCGCCTAAACAGATCTAGACAGAAAAACTACAGTAAAAAAATGTATAAAAGATAAAAAATGGTAAATGTCTGTAACATACCTCCATTGTAACTGGAGGGGATCAACATTGTACATGCGACCCACCCTTGTCTGAAAGGTCATTATTCAATACACGACGGTATTTAAAGTTATAGAATTAACCTTTCGGTTCAGGTGCCAAGAGTTACAGATTGAGGTCTACATTCAACGGTGATGCTGAGAGCAAGTATAATCTGTAAGGCCAATGGTTGGTGCAACACACAAAGAGGTGTAAACATCACTTGACAGAAGTAGCCTTGTGGTCAAGGACAAGAGAAGGTCAAGGAGGTTCTTTGGGAAGTATTTTGTGAGGCGGTCTTTTCACAGGCGGGGCGAACCATCATCAAAAGCAAAGAGAGGTGACTCTGTATCAGAATACTCATCCTGGAATGGCTAAGGAGCAACCCAAGGCAAGAAAAGGAGACCCGTAAGGCTGCTTGAATCAAAAAAGCAAGTGGCACAAGGAGAAAGATGCTTCCAAAGGGGAAATCTGATTTTTGGAGGTGGGAAGGGGAGATGGAGTTTGTGATGTGTTTGTATCTTTCCCAGAAAAAAACTAAAAAAAGGCTTGGTGCCCGTAGTTCAGTGGTTAGGGTGCAGGCCACATACACCGAGGCTGGCAGGTTTGAAGCTGGCCCAGGCCTGCTAAAAAACAACAATGACAACAACGACAACAACAAAATAGCCGGGTGTTGTGGTGGGTGCCTCTAGTCCCCGCTACTTGGGAGGCTAAGGCAAAAGAAACGCTTAAGCCCAAGAGTTTGAGATTGCTATGAGCTGTGACGCCATGGCATTCTACCAAGGGCAATATAGTGAGACTGTCTTAAAAAAAAAAACAAACAAAAAACCCCTAAAAACTAAAAATAAAGAGAGAGGTTTCTGAAGCTTTGTCTTTTCATGCTGGCACCAGGGTGGAGAACACACATCAAGCCAACAGAGTTACAATACCTAGGCATCTGCCCAAGGCTGTGACACCCTGGCCTTTGTGCTAAATAAAGGTGTCTCTCAAGGCTTGCTACCGTTTTCTTAAAAAGTGAGCACCTGATTTGACTGATCACGCAGGCCAAGCATCAGTCAGAGGCTTCCATTTGAATACTTTACTTCGTGAGCTCTTCACAGGAGAAAAAGTCCATCTTACACAGGCACAGCCTGGGCTGGCCGCGCGGCCTCCAGCTTGCAGCATAGATGTGAGGCCAATAATTTACCTTAGTTAGTGCAGAACAGACGTGACCCGGGATGACTTAGCCTCACCCCTCACTAACTCAATCTTGGTGCGAATCTCATCTGAAACCATCCATTTTCCTCCTTGCCCACACCTCATTTTCCCTGTTGCTCTCCACTTATTCATTACCCGAGTCCCTAATTGTATTGTTTATAGCAGCCATGCAAACTCTATTGTTAGGAGAGAAAAAAAAAATGCCTCTTTGCCCAACTAGATTCTCTTGTATGGAGAATAAAGAATGTAGGAGCTCTTAAAATACAGCTATGTTCAATTTTCCTAAAAATGAAAATTGCCACAAAGCAAAGTGTGCAGGAGACGTATGGTTGGCGCTATTGCAGTTTCCGTGTCCCCATTGATGGATGGTGCCCCTTGAAGGACTGGGAGTGCTTGCTAACTCACTGCCATGGCTCCTAATTTCAGAGAAGCTGGCAAGAGCCAGCCCTTCCCAAGAGCAAATGCCTCCCTGATCACCCTCTCTTTTTTTTTTTTTCTGAGAGCCTCAAGCTGTCACCCTGTATAGAGTGCTGTGGCATCACAGCTCACAGCAACCTCCAATTCCTGGGCTCAAGCGAGTCTCTTGCCTCTGCCTCCCAAGTAGCTGTGACTACAGGCGCCCGCCACAACACCCGGCCATTTTTTGGTTGCAGCCGTCATTGTTGTTTGTCGGGCCCGGGCTGGATTGGAACCCCCCAGGTCAGGTGTACGCGGCTGGAGCCTTAGCCGCTTGAGCCACAGGCACCGAGCCTGATCGCCCTCTCTGTAACTGTTCTGGTTAGTCATTCCCGGCCTTTCCAAAACCAAAACACCAACAGGCACAGTGAGCGCCCCTGCCCAGCAGATGCTGAGGCTGAAAGAAGACTCCAGGACTCAATCTCACTTTATTTTATGGCTCTCATACATATATTTTAGCATTTGATCCCACTTAACATAAAGTATTTACTTCTTGATTTGCCGTGGGGGTGGGGTGGGGGAATGCCATTTAAAAAAAAATTCCTTTCGCTTCATTACAAAAGATGTAAATGTGGTCTCACTTGTAGAAAAAAAGTTACTCTTAACAATGAGGTGTAAATTGGTGTCTGCTTAATCTGTTCACAGTAGGAATAAAGCCTAACACTCGCCTCCTCACCCTTATTTTTACAGTAGTACCTGGGAAATTAATACATTTTTGGGAGCTCTTGCAGCATCTCTGCTTTCCTAAGAAAAACAAAGAAAGAGATACGAGTTTTATTCCTGATGCTTCTACCAGCTGTAAGGACATTTATTTTGCTCCATCTTCGTCATCTATTTGGATTGGTGGACCACAGCTACATTGTCTGACCTCAGTCATGGGCAGCAAAAGTCCAGCCTTTGCAGCACCCCCTACACACCTCTCCCATAACTGCGGCCTCCCGTACATCCTGGGACGGAGTGAACTGATAGGGGAACCAGTGTGAGATTTATACAATGACCTTGGGCTCCTGGGAGAATTGCAGGCGTTATTCTTTCACTTAGGATGTTTTACATTTCTACTCTCCTTGATATTATAGAGCAAAATGTGCAATGTAATTGTTATTGTTTTATGACCTCTAATAGGTTAATCAGGCTGCCTTAGGTTTTCCAGTATGTGGTTCTGTTCCACAGGAAATGAGTGGCCTTATGTTAGATGAATTCTGACAAAGGGGCTGGACGTCAATATTTGAGAGAGGGAATACACCCAGGTACCTACATCCTCAAGAAGAAAAATGGTTGCTTTGTTTACCTTACTGCCTCTGTGAGTAATAGGGGAGTTTTCAACATTGGCACTACTGATACTTGGGGCCGGCTCGTGCCTTGTTGTGGGGTTATCTTGAGTATCATGGGGCGGTACAGGCATCCCTGGACTCTACACGTCAGATGCTGATAGCGTCCCTCTCCCTCACTATGACAATGCCCCCTGGGACCAAAATCAACCTCAGTTGTGAACTACAAGGGTAATTTTTAAAAAGTTAGGGAGGTGTTATTTTTGGAATTATGACATGTAGAGAACCTATTGGCTTAAATGATAATTAACGTAATAGTAGCTATCATTCCTCCAGAGCTCACTATAAGCCAGCAACCACCATACTGATGGCTTTATATGTTTGGTCTCATTTGCTCCTTAAAACAAACCCATGAAATAGTGCTTACGATATGCATTTTACAGTTAAGGAAACTGATGCTTAGAAGAGTTAAATAATTTGCTCAAGACCACCCAGCTGGAAAGTGGGAGCGTTAAATATGCCTAAATCCAGAAGTCCACTGCCTTTGCCACGCTCCCCTTTCTGGTTTATCTACCACATGTTTGGTGGTTGTTACAATCAGAGTCACTAAATTAAATCTGGGAGTTGAGTAAGCACCACTACGTTTAGGAAATGTACCTACATGCTTAATAGATATGAAAAAAAAAGACAATGCTTGCCCTCAACTAATGTATGCAAAATAGAAAGCGTAATACAGAAACGGGTAACACAAGGAAAACCTGGGAGGAGGCCTTAATGGGATCAGAGGGTGGAGCGTTCTGGGGTCAGTGCTTCTCAGACGTCAGCGTGTGTAAGAATTACCTGCGGCATCATTACGGTGCAGGTTCTGATGAGCAGGTGTTGGCTAGAGCCCCGCGTTCTGTATTTCTAACCAGCTCCGGGGTGATGATGTGTCTTGGTCTGAGGATGTCACTTTAAGCAGGTAGTTGCTGTTGTGCTGGGAAATGTAGCTTCAGTGCATTTGAGAAGTGAGGTGCAATAGCACGTCTCTGAGATGCCAAGAAGGCGTCAGCACAGAGTGGAAGGGGTAGGGGGAGGGGGCGGGGATTGCCTTGGCCGTGAGAGCCACACTTGTCTCTCAGCCCTGCACTTGGAACAGCAGCGATGAGCCTGCTCTTGTCGACTGCCCACATATATAGCTAAACATCTGCTATTTTAAAGGACAAATATTAATTTGAAGCACGAAAACACCTACCCATCGAACATAACTGGTTTCTGCAAACACATTACATTCTTATGACCAATTCTGTACTTTCAGAGGAAAATGCTTCTCTCTTCAACATACTATGATACGGGCTGCAGAAGAAATATTTTCACTCCCCCTAACTCCTACCCTCTCCAGATATTGTGACTTGAATGACTGTTAAGCTACAATGGGCCAAGTCCCTGTGTAACATTAATAATGAGAAGTACATGTGGGAAGTCAAAAACAAAAAGAGATTTTTTTTTTAATCCGGTGAAAGTAACAATTAAAATGACAGTTATGAGGGTTGTAAACTGCATTATGATTTATTTAGCTGTATGCATACAGACAGCAATGGATTCCTATAACAAACGTTCACAAAGAAATGGTTTGGGAACTGAGCTCTACTAATGGTTGTGGCCTCTTCACCCAGATCACAGTGACCACAGCACATCAGATTGTTTTGTGACATGAGAACTTGACCGAGGTCGTAACGAAGGGGATGAATTTGGAGTCATTTGGCTTTCTGAACACATTCAGCTCATTCTCCATCCACATTGCAGGAAGACACCACAGAATGATTTGGAGAGATGCACCAAATTAATGCAAAGGCCAAGAGGCTAAGAAGTGGAGCCAACCAATTATTACTAATATTCTACTCAGAGATAAAAGTGGGAGGTCTAAAAGGGAAAGGGATTGTATACATATTTGAGATTATAGGTGTCACCACGTTCGAACTGCCTTGTACTAATGGAGTAAGATGGTGAGTTTGGGTTCAGTCGTTAAGCACCTGCAGGGTCCAGATTTGGGATATGTAAACGAGCACTTGATGGGTCCTGTCCTCAAGGGTTATCTGGTACAATGTGTTTCCCATTCATAAGTTCTTTATACTACACTCTTATGATTTTTACCATTCCCACCACTCACTGTATTGATACTGATTCAATACTTGTTTTGAAATAGTCTCAGCTTTGATACTTTTCATGTGGCATCTTAAGTAACAATATCTGTGAAATTATGAATTTGAAGTACTTCTGAGGGCTGATGCATTGTTAAAATATGAAAATATACTTCTTTGCCTACAGAAAGGCAAGACTGCCCCAGCTTTAGGAGTGTCCACCACCACCCTGGCCACTCTGGCCAAGGTTCCTGGACTTCCCCACGACCCAGAAAATTAAAAAAAGCCACACCTAACACAGGGCATGACTTCCACCACCTGGAACTGTGCTCCAGGCTATGCCTTTTCTAAATTCATTCCTTAACTGTTATGTTCCTTTAAAGCACTCAAGGTTTCTGTTTTGGAGTCTTTAGATGGTCTTGAACGTAGTTATTTTAAAAACAAAATGAACTTTTCTGTCCCAAATGCCCATTACATAGTGATTATAACAAGTACTGAGCCTACAGCCTAAGTCATGTTTTCTCCAAGCTTCAGATTATCTCTTCTATTAAGTGAGCAAGATGTAAATAATTCCTACTTCGTGGGTTAAATCAAGATTTTTCATCCCCTGCACTATTGACATCTTGGGCCAGATATTGCTCTCCGTGGGTGACTGTCCTGTGCGTTGTTTGATGGTTAGCAGCGTTCCTGGTCTCTATCCACCAGATGCCAGTAGCACCTCCAAGTCCTGGCATCCAAAAATGCCTCTAGACTTTGCCAAATGTTCTCTGGAGGGCAGACTCACCCCCAAACCCCTGTGCATATGACTGGAGTAAGTGGAGTAAGCCACGTACAGTGCTCAGCCCAGTATCTGGCACACAGTATAATGTCAGTAGCATTCAGGACACTTATTAAGCATTTCCCCATGCTTGGCATTCTTCTAAGCACTTTAAACTTACTGTCTCAATGAACTCTCATTTCCCATGTGAGCTAGGACCTATTATTATTCCCATTTTATAAAAGAAGAAAATAGATGCCAGAGAAGAAGACTAACTTGGCTGAAGCTCCATGATTAGCCACCGGCAGAGCTAGGACTCTCACGCAGCAAACCTGTCTCTAGAGCTCATGCTCCTGGCCTTTTTGCTTTCTCCCTTTTGTACAGAGTAAATCTCCACAAAAACAGGCATCATGGTGCAATCATGATGATGATGGTGGTTGTAATGATGAAAAATTATATGTGTCATTATAGGCTAAGATTTTCACATTAAAATCGTATTCTAAATAAAGAAACTGACAAAGAAGTCTGTAACATTTACTGGAAATTCAAATACGGATCATCTATAATTAACTTTTCATATGCCAATGGTTTGTGTACACACACACACACAAAGAGTTTTCTCAAAATGATTAGAAAAGTCTTACATTTCTCCAAAGCTGATAGAGATTGAAAAAAAATAAAAATAAGAAAAAAATGTAGTATGTCAAACAAGGAGTTCAGAAACGTGCAAGGATGCAGGGCCGCTCCTGTACTGTGGAAGACACTTCGGAAAATATGATGCTTTAGTCAATCTGGGCACCTAAAACAGGGGTGCCAATCTAGAGATAGGGTCACATATGGTACCCCCCATTGGTAATTGAGCTTTGGCTGTTTCTCCAGGAATCCTGCTCACCCCAGTGTCCTAGGAGCCAGTCTACATCACAGGCACTGACTAGATTCCACTCATTACGGCTGCTCTGAGAGAGTGCTGGGAGGCCCATCCACCCAGCACGGTCACTAGCAAAACTGTCTTTTCACTTACCAGCAACAAAAGGAAATATTTGTGGCATTAAAGGCCCCCAGAAACAAAGTGTAGGTTTACGTAAGTACACATATATTATTCCCTCAGACAAAAATTCATCCATAAAAATAAAAATGAGCACAACTAGAAAAGCAAATGTAAACACAGGATTTGGACATAAGCTATATATGTCTGTATATATTATATATATACACACACATATTTACATATACTTATGCATGAAAGAGAAATTGAAATACAGACTAAGATTAACAAACCAGGAAGACATTGCTATTTCCTTCCTCTGAAGGTTTAGAATCCAGGCTAACATTGAATTATTAAGTTTGTCATTGTTGAACACAGAAAAATGAGAGCTTTTCTGCATTTGACTGAAAATCTTTGCATTTCTACCATTCTGAAATAGAAACTTGCAATTAAATCAATTAAGCAATGAAAATCAAATATTCCATTAAAATCTAATTTTCCTCCTATCTGATTGGTTGTAACTCAACTGAGCTGGAAACAGATGAGAGAGGCAAAATGACTCAAAGTCTGAGACATGGAGACAGGAGAAAGGGAGAATGTTTAACATGCTCATAGAAAATCTAATAAGGGCATTTTATTTTCCTTCTGCTCGTGTAAGTTTAGCCATTAGGGGTTCCCCAAACATAGGATTTCAGAACTAATGCTGTAGATTGAAATGAGAACAGCAAGATTCCTTTCTTCTCTGTCTTCTCTTTGCGATCATGTCCTTGAAGTTTCTTTTTTCCCCTTCTGAAATTTGAAAAGCCTCGCCCGAGCTCCTATTCAGAGGGTGCTGTGTGGCTAAATTCGGCAGGTCTGGAATTTAGTTGCTAAGACCAACAGTCAGATTGGAACTGGCTATGTCAGCTGATTCAAGGATTCAGAAGCCCAACATGTCAAAGAAGAGTGTATTCTTCTTGTAGCAAAATGCATGAGTTGTCTCTTAGGGAATTGGAACACACCACCTGACTTGAACATGCCTTTCTACCTCATTCTCATAGGTGACAAAAGCTAGCTACTCCTATACCAGGAGTACTTCATGGATGCAAGGCTGAATCGCTAAGTATGACGTGGAAAATGACTCTTTTTTTTTGTTCAAAAACCAGGATAGTGAAGAGAAGACAGAAACTTATAAGTAAGACCCCTTTCCAAAGTTTGACTGACATTTGGAGACCCCATCAAGTCTGAAATAAATCTAATATTAAACACGATTTTTAAAAATATAGTATGTGAATGAACAAAAGAGAAAAATAACATTTGATGGACGGTAGTGTGCTTCAAATTTTAAACACAAAGATGCAGTTAGTCAGTATTTCCCAGACAGCTTTTTAAAATTCAATCGTCAAAATTGTTTTTAAGGCTAAAGTGTTGAGATCCTCCAGAAAGCTTCTCATGTAGCCAGGAAATGCAGCGAATCTGGGAAAAACCTTTTCCAAGTGCCCCTGGGAACAGGGGGGTGTGCACGTGCATGTGTGGGTGTGTAGGTGTGTGTTTGCGTGAGCACGCACACAGGTGCCCATGACTACATGCTGGTACAGAAAGAAAAGTGCTGAATTTAATTGCTAGCATTACTATTCAAAAAGATGAGTGATGGTAAATGTGTTTTTAATCCTGAAAATTAGAAAAAAATAATTTATAAGGATTTTCTTTTGCTTTGCTACTCACACTCCCCCCAAGCATCTGTCTTCTCTGAGCAGTTGGAGCAGGTTGGAGGAGGAGGAGAAGAGAAGAGAAGTTCCTTTGAAAGTAAACAACTGCTCTTGAATCTTTTATCTCTGCCACCTTCTTAGGCCACAATCCATTTCTTGATCCTGTGGGTAGCAGTTAGGAATACAGGCTCTGGATGCGAATCCCAGCTTAGTAACCTTGGGCAAATCACTTAACTTCTCAAGTTCCCTCAACTATGAAATGCACAAAAATAACAGTATATATTTCCCAGCGATGTTATGAGAATTAAGCATGATAGTCACTCAGAAGCGTGATCATTCTAAGTGCCTTTTCTCCACAGCTAAGTACCCAGCTCTGAACGCACCTGTCAGCGCTGCACCTGCCCTCGTAACAGCACAGCAACCATGACCTCTCCTGCCAGTGGAGTCACATCAGTGACCACCATTGTACTGTGAGGTCCGTGGATCTCAGCAGCCGATCAGAATAACTGTCAGAAAACTAACGAACATCATCATCGCTCCCTTTAAAAACACATATGCTCAGGTCTTTTTGAGGAGTTGGGCTGGGTTATTCTCCATTAAAATTCAGAGTATAATACATCCAGCTAGTGCGCCTAGGAATGGTTACCTTCCTTCTTTCAATTTAACCATCACTCTCACCCAGAGCAATGCACATAAAGTTGAAGGGCAGTACCACAAACATAAGTGAGAAAATGGATGTTGCTGTGAGGGCAGTTTAGGATAAAAAATTAAATCGTGCCAGGGAAAAGCCTATCTGAGAGACCCCCAGCCGCTGCTTCCCATGAGAATCAAGCCCTGTTGGAGGAAGTTCCCCCCCTTGGAACAGTGTGGAGGGCCACACTGTTGTCAGCCCTAAAGAGGACCCTTCCACTCTAACAAGACACCCCCGCCTTGCCCTCCTCTTCCTCTTCTCTGGGAGACACTGGGCTCTGTCCAGACTGCCTTGCCCACCTGGAATCTTCTAGGTCTTTCCATCACAATACTGCTTTAGAAAAGTCTGAGTGAAGGGGCAACTCTGGTATTTAACTCCATCCATCAATGTCAACCCCTCTTTCCCCTCTACCCCAACAGCTTGGTCCATTTACCTAAAAGCTGAATAGCCTAAATGGATGGATTTTGTGCTGGTCTCATTAGAAAGGGAAATTAGCCAGGCACCGTTCAGCTGTGCAGAAGGCGTGCTGCTCCTGAAAGCCCTTTCCAAGCCCTGCCCCCAATCTTTTCTTCTTCACATACGACGTCCATGATTCTGTTACCGTTTCTTAAAGGTTTCATTATCCGCCACTCTAGTTTGTTATGAATACAGAGCTCCCAGTTTCCATCCCCTTCTCAATCCCCAGCCCAGAACGAGGCAGGAATCTGGACACTATGTGAGCATGGGTGACTTCAAGTTCTGTCAGGCCCTTTGACACCTGTATATATATTCCAAGTTTGGTTTTGAAAAACCAAGTCTATTTACTGATGCAGTGCTATCTAAATTTTCAGTTCCTACGTGGCCCTCCAGCCTGGTTTCTGCTGCCCTCCTGCCAGCCCTGCATTCCTGCCACCCGGTCCACCGTCAGCTCCGGAGGGCTGTAGGTTCCCTGCCATCGCTGGGCCAACGCTCATACCTTTTGTGTGCCTGGAATGGTCTTCCCCGCTCATCATGTTGTTGCCTAATGCTCTTCATCGTTCAGAAGTTTCAGCCCATGACTCACTTCCTCAGAAAATTCTTACCTGATTCCATCAAGTTTGGGCAGCTTCCTTTGCTACGCGTCCTCTAGAACCGTGTGTCTGTCTTTGAAGGCATTTTCCCTGGCTTGTAATTACATTATTATTGGTTGTTTATTTCATTAATGCCATGTCTTTTCTACCAGACTGTAATTCTGTGCCATGGGGCAGGGACAGTGTCATTCACACATTCACTCACCACCGCACACTAGCACCTGTCATAGTGCCTGGCAACCAGCACGTAGGTACTCAGTGTTTGCCAAATGAACAAACTTCATGCACCATGAGGGGCTGTTGCTCTTAGGATGTTTGTGAATATTAACTCTCCTACTTCTATATCACTTTTGATCTCCGACACCAACATAAGAAATCTCAAGAAATATTTAGGTATCACCTAGCATAAACCAAGCTTTGCTGACAAGCCTGTCATCTTGCACGCCCAAAGCAGTAAATTCCTCCAATGATAGTGGGCAGTACAAAGCTAAGATGTCAATAGATTTCAGCCCAATGCTAACATAAACCCTTTGTTTTGTGGGGAGCAAAGCAGTAAGTGCTCACCTGTTGCTCTCGGTAATCTCAGTGGCATCCAGCTTTAATATGGTAGCTTCCTAAGTAGTGCTTTAGAAATATTAGACTAATATTTGAATTTTCAAAGAATCAAGGTAAAAATCATGGGAAAGAATTGTCATTCGCAAAATAATACGAAATGAAAAAACATAAGATGACAACTGAACTTATCAGAGTACCACTTCCTAAGGAGGAATACTGTATCCCCTTGACTCTGCCCAGTATGCACCTAACTGGAGTTATGCTGTTTGACTTCAGGACTTTATGGAGCTCTGATTAATAACACAGCTCTTCTAGGCTATTTGGTACAAGTGGACCAAGGATTTTGCTGCCTTGCCTAGCTCATTCATTTGTGATAGCTCTGCCCTGACAATGGCCTAGAGATACTTTTGAGGGCACTTGACAATTTCGATTAATAAGTAATAGACTTAACTGATTTATTAGAGATATTATACTTTCTCTCCCCAGAAAACCCCCAACATAGCTGTTTAGTGAGTGAACTATTGGAGGACTATCACCAAGGACCTGTCTTCTTTTGTGCCTGCGGCACCTGCTGTTCCCTCCCCAATGGCCTAGACGTGAACCCCAACTTGAGAGCACTTACTTTCCAATTACTCCTCCTAAGGCTGCTACTAAAGTCCTAATGAACAGGAATTTGGGGACCTTTCAAATGACAGAGAAATGGATAAACCTTCTGCCCCTCAAAGATGGTGCACAGTGGAACAGGTTTGTTTAACCATTTAACTTAAACAAAAGTATTTGTTTTTGTTTTTTGTTTTTGAGACAGAGTCTCACTCTGTTGCCCTTGGTAGAGTGTTGTGGTGTCCATAGCTCACAGTAACCTCAAAATCTTTGGGCTTCAACAATCCTCCTGCCTCAGCCTCCTGAGTAGTTGAGACCATAGACGGCTGCTGAAATATCCTGCTAATTTTTCTATTTTTAGTAGAGATGGAGGTCTCACTTTTGCTCACTCTGGTCTAGAATTCCTGAGCTCAAGCATTCCACCTTCTTGGCCTCCCAGAGTGCTAGGATGATAAGCATGAGCCACCATGCCTGGCCTGTTTCTTTGTCTCCTTCACTTTACACCTAGGACTAAATGTGGAACCCCCATTTCCTATGCCTAGGTCAATTTCTTGTGAATTTCCTAGACCTCATTTCCATGAATGGACTGTATCCATTCATTGATACACTCATTCACCTTGACCCAGGCAGAAGCAACAGTATTCTTTCGTTTCCTGGCCAAGGAACCCATACACCTATATATACCCTGAGGCTAAAGGCCTAAAGGAGGAGATGGGGAAAGACCGGGAGAGGAACAGAGAGAGCTTCTCTTTCCCCACTTGAATTCTCTCCCTCTACCAGGAGCTTTAGTGTTTTCTGTATTCTTTTCTGTAAATCAATTCTGTCTTACCACTGAGGGGTGGGGGTGGGG
>CAUYRH010085453.1:0-23397 GCA_963574655.1 Perodicticus potto
AATAAGAGTCTGTCTATTATAGAATGCTTTAACTCGGAGGCTCAGTAAGGAGTCATCAATTAGCTTCTTATTTTTTTTTCCAAAGTCTCCAAAAATAGACAGGACACAACTCCCTGCACCATGGCCCCAAAGAAAATGAAAGACTTTATAAATAAAAGTAAAAGATAATTTTAAAAAAAATCAAAAAAAGGTAGAATGATTTTGAAATATTTCTTCTTTTTCTAGTGTCTATAAGATTTGGCATCATCTATTTTTTCTGAAACTTTACTTATATCCTTACATCTCTTATATTATGTTATCTTATATCTTTGTGAGATCAAAGATATGCACATTTTTCCCTCAAATTCTCTCAATATTTTATGAAGAAAAATTTTTATTGAAATAATTTTGTTAAAAACTTCAATGTTATATCTCATTATTTAATGAAATATTAAAACTGAGAATGAATGCACTTTCAAGAATAATGTATGTATTTCTTTTTCTGTTGCTTACATCTACAACTAGGCCTATCAACAGTTGTTGGTGATAAACGACAACATGCCATAATTTGCATGAGATTTACTAAGCTGATAAGGATAAAACCTTGACTGTACCATTGCACAAGCCATCACTTCACATTCTAGAAATTTTATAACTGTGTAACAGATCCTTTATCACATTTCCTTTTTATATTAAATTTAATCCTTAAATGATAAGTGTAGTGACCATGTATTACTTGCTCAGCATCTATCTTCTACGCTTAGAAAATGCAGTATGTCCAATATGTATGTACCTCAGATGGATGAATAAATGAAAAAAATCTTAACCAATATTTTAATTAAGATAAGGACTAACTAATAGCCAGCGAAAATAGGTTAATTTGTTTTTCTTTTATAGACAGGGTCACACTCTGTTGCCCAGGCTGAAGTGCAGTGGCATGATCACATTTCACTGCAACTACAAACTCCTGGGCTCTAACAACACTCCCACCTCAACCTCCTGAGTAGCTGGGACTATGGGCACATATGACCACATCCAGCCAATTTTTTTTTTTAATTTTTTGTCAAGATAGGGTCTCGCTGTATTGCCGAGGTTTGTCTCCAATTCCTGGCCTCAAGCAATCCTCCTACCTGAGCCTTCCAAAGCACTGAAATTATAGGCATGAGCCACTGTGCCTGGACATAAGTTAATTTTATTTTTTAAGAGAAAATTACATAATTTACTTAATATGCATACATAGGAACTCTCAGAAAATGAGGATTTCATTCCTCGATATGGTTTAGGAGCTTTTATTTATTTATTTGGTAAAAATTGGGTATCCATACATTAATTTTAAATCATCAATAAATTGTCAAAATTTACCAACAATCTTCAGCCTCAGGAGTTTCTCTTTATGATTTCTAGTTGCTCAGCAGTCACTCAAAGACTATATATTGTCTTAAAATCTCTCATCTTAAAAATTATTTTAATCCTGCATGCTGATCCCGCAGTTCTAAGGATGGCTTATAAAACAGGAAACATAAAATATCTTCCAATGATTACAAATCATCTGCATGTAAGTTTATTGAGTACCTAGTATAGGGCTGGCTTTAAATGAGATGCTAGCAGTGGTATGTTAACAGGGTCCATGTATAGAGGAGGAGAGACAACTATGTATAGACACATAGTTCTGGGATTGTGATACTTCTCTCTCTAGTTTTCAAAAAATAAGGTTTTATTGTTTTTGTTTATTAGTTTTGCATTGAAAATAGGAAATAAAAGAGAAATTTTAAATTTATTATGTCACATAAACAGCAAACTAGCCCAGCTATGCAAAAGCTAAGGCCCTGCCTGGTCTAGTCTCTGCCTACCTTTTCAAATCCTTTGACCCTCACTCACCAACTTATTAAACCTAAGATAAGCCAAGTTCTGTCCAAGATCAGGATCTTGGTATGCGGCTATTTTCTATGTTCATGTTCTGAACAATCTTCTCCTAGGTCTTCAACCTCCTGGTTTCTGTCCCTTAAGCCCCCACCAGAAAACATTCCTTGTCAAAGATATATTTCCTTTCCACCCTGAATTAATTGTAATTTCTCCTCCAATACAGTTATTTCTCCATCATAGAACACACTTTGTTTCCATCATAATTCTTATAACTAGCTGTGATTGTTTTCTTGTGTATTTGTTGAATATAAGTTTTAATAACTATACTAAAGCTTCACTTCAGTTCCTATACATATACAGCACCTGCCACATAATCAGTGTTCAGTAAACAAAAATAAAAACATAACTAAAGGAATGAAAAAATTGAGAAAGGAGACTTTGATTATCAATATCTCATAGCAGGCTAGTTTGCAAATATCACCTATAGCATGTAACTTGAACAACATCCCATAGAAAGAAATATTCCCTAAAGAAGTTATTCATACCTGATCTAGAGTTACCACACATTTAAGCACACACTTGATATACTGAAATGAGCAACACAGAATTTATGATTATATGCTTGTAACCTTTTATGCAAAACATAATATAATATATGAAACCACTTTCTTTTCAAAACATCACAATGCATGATTCTCATCAGGACAGCTAGGCACCAAGCCTTCTCTGCAACATGTTTACAATTCATTATCTAACTTTTATTTAGTGTGCCACCATCCCTTATTGACTGTACATTCCTCAGTATCATATTTACAAGTTTGACCAAGTCTCTGGTGCTCTAACGAATACCATTTTATTTTCTTCAACATATTCATCATCTTTTGATATTCTATTATTTATTTGTCTCTTTTAATTAACATACCAGCTCCATGACAGCAGAAATCTTGTCATAATTGTTCTTTACTACATTCTTCTCTACTCCATCCCCAGTGCATAAAACCATACCAGACTCAAAGCCAGCAATTAATATGTATGTAAATGAAATAACAAATGACAAATAACAAATGAATGAATAAGTGAACATCAGTGTTGCCTATGGATTCCATGTGTAAGATGTCTTTCTATTCTTATTTGTTTCATCTACTTTAACTTTACTTGAAGTTACCCTTATAAACACAGACAGAATGTAGAAAACCACCTCCAGTAAATGATCTATCTTTCTAGAATAAATTCAAATTACATGGAATGTTAACTTTGTGTTACCTTTTCCTCATACGAAAACTCAATGAAGGGTGGCACCTGTGGCTCAAGGAGTAAGGCGCCAGCCCCATATACCGGAGGTGGCAGGTTCAAACTCAGCCCTGGCCAAAATCTGCAAAATAAATAAATAAATAAAGATGAATGTTTAAAAAAAAAAAGAAAACTCAATGAAACAGATGCTGCCATTGTGCAAACACCAGCTGTGGCTCCTTACCTACCAAGGACTGCTTTTTTCTGCCTATGGATGTTTTTAGGATATAGTAACGTAATAGTGCCTAGGACTTAATGTCCCAGAAGCAACCTCCAACCATTGAGGCATGGCAGTTGGTTGATAAAATCCCCTTCTCCCTCATCCTTCAGTGAAACAATTCTAAAGAATGTTCTATATAGTCCCTGAAGGGTATTCGGTAGCCCATAGCAGACACCCACTAATAATCAGATCTTTATTTGGTTTTCCTTCTTGTCTTGTCTCACTTTCTCACTCCCTCACTTTGGGAAGAGAATCTGACATCATTTTCAAAACAAAATACTTGCACCCAAGTTTTTGTCTCAGTGTCTCCTCTTGGGTAATATAAGCTAAGACACTGGGGAACAATAATAGTATCTATCACATAAACTTTTGTTAAAAGGATTCATAGTTAATGTAAGTATAAGTGCTTAGAAGAGCACCCAGGATGTATCTCTGGTCAACAAATGTTACTTATTGGTATTATTATTTAGATCTATTAGTGCTATATCTATTGATACTATTATTTATCTCTTCTGACCTATTGTCCCTTGATTTTGACAATCTTTGTTCTCTATTTAAGTCCATATTTTCCCTCTTGATATTTGTCTCAATCCCCACTCAATCAACAGCACAACCTGAAATTTCTAAACTAACCTCCCTACCTCCTTTTAAGCCCATTTTTGGTCAACAACTTCAGAGGTAGGAAAATGAAATTGTACAAATCTAATTATTAAAATAAAAATATTTGTATTATTGCCATGACATAGCTGGAGAGACACAGATTTTCCAGTTTGGCCTCTTTTTCTTTAGAGATATCCATTATAAAAGTAATTCCCAGGTAAGCATTTAAGGTCAATTATAGTAGATCCATCCGACCAAACACACTGTTGCTAGGAAGTTAATACTCCTTTTTTAACCGTATCAGTGCTTTGAATTTCCTGAGTTAATTTTCTTTTTTTTTTTTATTGTTGGAGAATCATTGAGGGTACAAAGAACCAGTTTACACTGCTTGCATTTGTTAGAAAGTCTCTCTCATAATTGCGTCCCACCCCTACCAGAGTATTCTTCTTTCCTTTGTAAAGTCAGTCCAGAATGTCTGACTTTACAAAGGAAAGTCTATTGGAATTGTCAATTCCCAATTCCCTTAGTTTTTGTGAGCAATGACTTTGTTACATAAAACCCTTCAGAATATAGTTGAATAGTCACTGTCTTTCTTTCTTTCTTTTTTTTTTAGACAGACTCTCACTTTGTCACCCTTGGTAGAGTGCCATGGCATCACAGCTCACAGCAACCTCAAACTCCTGGGCTTAGGCGATTCTCTTGTCTCAGCCTCCCAAGTAGCTAGGATTATAGGCACACACCACAATGCCTGGCTATTTTTAGAGATGAGATCTTGCTCTGGCACGGGCTGGTCTCGAACCTGTAGCTCAGGCAACCCACCTGCCTTGGTCTCTCAAGTGCTGGGATTTACAGGCATGAGCCACCGCACCCAGCCGGTCACTTTCTTGATATTCATTTTTTTCTTTTCTCCAACCACCAGAGGATATGAAACATTTGAGTATGCAATAAATAAATCTTGATGGATTGGTATTAAAATTATTGTATATAACCAATAAAATTATATTGGTAGAATATCTCTAAAACAATCAGATGATTCCTATTTAGACTAACTGCCCTAAAATTTATAACTACAGTTATAGATATTAAAACAACTTTGAGGTGGATTAGTCTGATATAAGCAGTGATGCGTATCATGAGAATCATTTCATTTTCATTTCAGTTTTTTAAGTGGTAAAATACACATAACATAAAATTTATCACCATTTTTAAGTGTACAGCTTAGTAGTGTTAAGTACATTCAAATTGTACAAATGTACAGAACTCTTTTCCTCTTATAAAACTGAGACTGTATGCCCATTAAATAATTTACCATTTTCCCCTCTCCCAAGCCCTTACCAATCACCCTTCTAATTTCTGTCTATATGAATTTGACTGTTCATGAATAATACAGCAGTTGACTTTCTTGACTGACTCATTTCACTGAGCTTAATATCCTCCAGATTTACCCATTTTACCCATGTGTCAGAATTTCCTTCCTTTTAAAAGCTAATAATATCCCACTACATGTACAGATAACCTTCTATTTATCCATTCATCTGACGGACACTTGAGTTGCTTCCATATTTTGACTATTATAAATAATGCTGCTATGAACATAAGCGTACTAATACCTCTTGAAACCCTGCTTTCAGTTATTTTGTGTATATTCCCAGAAGTGGAATTGCTGGATCATACAGTAATTCTATGTTTAATTTTTGAGGAATTGCAATACTGTTTTCCATAGCAGCTGTACCATTTAATCATTCCCATCAATAGTGCACAAGGGTTCCAAGTTCTCCACAAGGGTAACTCCATTTTTTAAAACTATCTCTAAATGTTACCACATTTTGGACTCTATTTTCTTTTCTTTTCTTTTTTTGAGACAGAGTCATACTCTGTTGTACAGGCTAGAGTGCAATGGCACCAGCCTAGCTCATGGCAACCTCAACTCCTGAATTCAAGCAATCCTCCTGCCTCAGCCACCTAAATAGCTGGGACTACAATCACCCACCACAATGCCAGCCTAATTTTTCTATTTTTAGTAGAGACTGGGTCTCACTCTTGCTCAGGCTGGTCTTAAATTCCTAAGGGTGATCCTCCCACCTCAGCCTCCCAGAGTGACTCCATTTTCTTTTAAACTTCCTTATTAATTGTAAAGATCCTATTTACATACCCTTATTTACCTTTGAACAATGTATTTAAAAATTAATATTCACTGAGTATCTACTTTTGATCCTAATGATTTTTCAAAAGTGAATAAACTCTGGACCCTGACCTCTAAAATCTCCCTAACTAGATATGAGACACATAAATTTACTCGTAAGTTACAATGTAAAATAAAATTGTCATCACATACTTATGTAAAAACACTGTATGAATATACACAAAGAATTACCTTTGTAGGAAAAATGTCAGTTGAAGTTTCAGAGAGAAGACAGCATTGTGTTTGAATATAAGGTGATGAGGAAGAGTTTCAAGTTGAAAGTGTAAAGGAAACATACATAATAATCTGACAATAACATATTATACACTAAAGTAGATAGAGTTTGAGAAACTGGGACCACATTGGTCCCAAAGAGCAGTAAAAATTATGCAAAATTCTTATTTATATTTGTATAAATAATGCACACAATTAAATTTTTATTTATAGAAATATAAAATGAAACAGAGATAGAGTCTACCCACCAGAAATTAGTAGCCTTCTGTAAACCAAGCTCAATCCAGACCAAAACATACAAAACTTGACATGTCATTGTATCAGTGTAATTCAGTCAGTAATCTGGGATTGTGAGAGGGAAAAAGGTAGATATATCATGGTCCAAGTGATATGTAATATTTAGAGAACCTAATTAATCATGCCCCAACCAACTTGGTCATGTCATACATGTAGAACCATTGCCACTCTTAATTAAGGACCTCTTTACATAGGGTACCATCATAAGAACTGCTGAAAAGAGCATCCTCATCATCATTGTATGATTAAAATCAAAGTCACAGAAAACTAATGCAGACAGAATCTAAGGACATATGAAATAAAAAGTTATATCAAATTATAAACCCACATGAAGGTATGTGTCACATACTTTAAACCATCTGACAATTAACTTCACAAATTCATCCTAGAAAAAGTGCTACATACCTCATTGCTGAATATCACTCAGTCATCTTCAAAGTACTCCCTGAGGGAAGCCATGCACTGATGGCAGTGCCTAGTCCACCCTTCAAACCAATTTTGGAACTCTTTTTCTGGAAGGATCATCACACAAAAACATGCAAGAACTATAATGAACACCACTCAGCAAGACACCACCACATATCCACACAAACAGAGCTATGAGACACTGATATGCCAAGTTATAAAATTTACCAAGTTGTTTATACTGTGCTGCCAAGTTCATGAATTAAATTTTCAGATCTCATATGATGGTATAATGACAGCTCTGATGGTCATTCCAGAAAAGGAGTTCTAAAATTGCTTTGAAGGGTGATTTAGGCACAGGCATTGGTGCATAGCTTCCCAAAGGGAGTACTTTGAATGTTATCATGTTGATATTCAGCAATGAGGTATGTAGCACTTTTTCTAGGAGGGTTGCAAACTTAATTGTCTGAATTTCTGTGTGTGTGTGAGTGTATATCCACATAGACATATATCTTAAGAAAGAGCATATAGTGTAGAATAAAAGATAAGTAGGTATCATTGGCAGTGGATCTTTGGGGGAAAGTCATTGCTTCTTGCATTTATCAAGAGTTCACTTAAGGATGTTTTGGGCAAATTCAATTTTGAAAAGCAATCATTATTTTGCACATAAAGAGCTAACTATTAAGATAGTAAATCAAAGATGAAAATTCGCAGAAAAGTTAGTCTAGATACCAGAAGAGCACATTTTTCACATGGAGAAAATAAGAAATTTACTACCAAAGTAATGTTGCCAAGCATCTGGTCATTTTCAATCATAGAAAGGAAGTATAATATACAAACCTTTCCATAATATTTAGGTGCATGTGAGCTAACCTTATTTTCTCTGTCCCGAGAGCTAACACTTATGTAATTATTTGATACACATAATTTTTTTATCAAAGCATCAGGAGAACTTTCAACCACCTTGAAAATGACTTTTAGAATATTTCATTAGCAGACTGTCTTTCAGAGCCTGAGCTGACATTCATGTTTCTTCATACCAGTCTTTCATCCATAAAACCCTTTGTTCTGCTGCAGTTTTCAGACAATGTGGGCAATCAAAAAAAAAAAAAAATCCATTCCAGCATTTGATCAGTCTTATTCAAATCTCATCTATTAATACTCCTTTGAGATCATTCTAAGAATTTTATTTCCTTTCTTTCAATATCAGCATATTATTTCCTTTAATAAAACTCCCCAAATTTAATGAAATGAAAGTTTGACATTTCATAAGAAATAGGCACAATTCATGGCTAAATTTTATCCATTTTTAACACTTTCTATAAAGTATATGGAAACATAACTATTGTGTTGAGTTTGAACATTTATTTTTAATAATAGAAGACTAAATTTTTAGCACTCAAAATATTAGGAAAAAACAATTACTTAAGTAGTGTTTTATATATGCCAAAAACAATATGCTCAAAGTTAAATAATCCAAATAGCCAAATAGATAATTTTCAGTATTTTAATAAAAATAAAATATTAAGTGATTACTTTGAAGTTTAGCTTTTTCTTGTCCTGGAAGTAAGATATGTTTTAGAATCACCAAGTCTTAGCACTGTGTACAGCATGGAACTCCATTGTGTCTAGTCTCTGCAATGCAAGAATCACTTTATCAACTTCAGCCTTCCCAATGTTTATGTGAAAATATACATCATTTTAGCTAGTCTATTTTGTACAATTAAAAATAAAGCTGTTCCTAAACAAGTAAAATTTCACTGTATCTTGCCATTTAAAGTACACATTTTGTGAAATAAATACATTTCAGAAGCAGAAATTTCCATTTTTGCTGCCCAATTATGACTACTAATCCTATTACACTAATTTAAACAACAATTTAGAGAGTTTGGTCTTAAGAGTTAAACGCAAACCATTAAAATCAAGGAAACATTAAGCTCAACTTGATTTACCATCTTTTACACACATATTTGCCGCTGTCTAATGTCTGAGGGACTCCAGCAGCCAAACTAAAATATGCCACATTCCTTTTCCTAATAGAGATATTAATGCTACCTGTTGCTATAGAATTAGAATTAGAATTCTAATCTATAGAATTAGATTTCCAGTTTGATTATGTTTTAATATTTTATTGTTCAGGCTAATTTGCTGTTATGGTACACCATAATATTTATCTCTCGTGAATGAAATAAGAAATGGGATTTGGGAGAGAGCATGATGGCGGACGGGAAGGAAATTTAGCTCAGCTCTCCTGGAACAACAGGTGAGAGTGAATGGGCTAGATCCTTCCCCGTGTGGAATATTGGTGTGGAGTGGCAGTTTAGGGTGTGCAGCGGAGGTGGCGGATTGCTGGACTTAGAGTTTAATCCAAAACTGTGGAGACTACCAGGAAAGGTTCTGCCATGGGCTGCAGGTGGCAGTGGTGGTAAACAGCCCCACCACGGAGGATTGCACATCCCAGTTTGTGAGCAAACTAGATATTGTGTAGAAAGATTGGTGAAGTGTGGACTCCCCAGCGGAATTAGGTGGCCAGAGTGGGGTGCCATCTGGTGCAGCACCACCGAGGTTAGGCAGTAGGAGAGACACTCAGACGGGAAAGATCCAGGATAGGAAGAGGCCACTGTCTTGGAATTTGGGAGATGGTGGTTGCGGCAGGCACCTTTCTGCGCAGGCCAGGTGCAGCGATTTAAATCTCACCCACAGACAGTCCTCCTAAACTTGGAACTGGCCCAGGATATCCCGCACTTCACGGAACTGTTGCAGGGAGAATTTGAGAAACCTGCCTGTGAAGATTTTTTGAGATGGGTGGAATCAGCAGTTCAGCAGGGTCTAGGTGCCAAGCAGGCAACACCAAGCACAATTTAAGCCAGGAGACAGGTATAGCCCTGGGAACCACTCACGGTACCACCTGGTGTCCAGAAAGTATATTGCATCATGAATATATTCCTACTAAAGTCGATCCCTATGGCATATATATAGTTATATGTTTATATATATATACACATATAGATAAATAAATAATTTTGTTGCCTTTTTTCTCTCTCTTTGCTCATTCTCTTTGCTTTTTTTTTTCTTTTTTTCTTTCTTGTCGGAGTTATTGTTAAAAATTCTTTTTTTCTTTTCTTTAGACAGAGTCTCCCTATGTTACCCTTGGTGGAACGCTGTGGCATTGTAGCTCCAGCAACCTCTAACTCTCTTAGGCTGAGCAGTTCTCTTGCCTCAGCCTCCCAGGTGGCTGGGGCTGCAGGCACCCACCACAATACCCAGCTGTTTATTGGTTGTGGTTGTCATTGTTGTTTGGCGGGCCCTGGGCTGGGTTGGAGCCCGCCAGCTCTGGTGTTTGTGGCTAGTGCCCTGGCCACTGGGCTATGGGCACTGAGCTCTCCCCTTCCTCTTATGGTTGCTGAGATTGCTTACATCAGGCTATTTGACAATATCTAGCATCCTTTCATGATCAAAACACTTAAGAAAATAGGTATAGAGGGAACTTTTCTTAAACTAATAGAGGCTATCTACAGCAAACCCACAGCCAATATCATATTGGAGTAAAATTGAAAACTTTTCCACTCAAATCAGGAACCAGGCAATAAGGTTGCCCATTGTCTCCACTGCTTTTTAACATTGTAATGGAAGTCTTAGCCATTGCAATCAGGCAAGAGAAGGCAATCAAGGGTATACAAATAGGTTCAGAGAAGATCAAACTTTCACTCTTCACAGATGATATGATTTTATATCTGGAAAACCCCAGGGACTCAACCACAAAACTCTTAGAAGTGATAAAGGAATACAATAGCATCTCAGGATACAAGATCAATACTCACGAATCAGTAGCTTTTATATATACCAATAATAGTCAAGCTGAAAAAACAGTCAAGGACTCTATTCCCTTTACAGTTGTGACAAAAAAGATGAAATATTTGGGAATATACCTATCAAAGGATGTGAAACATCTCTATAAAGAGAAACGGTGAGAAAAGAAATAGCTGAAGGGCGGTGCCTGTGGCTCAAAGGAGTAGGGCACAGGCCCCATATTCCGGAGGTGGCGGGTTCAAACCCAGCCTCAGCCAAAAAAAAACTACAAAAAATAGCTGAAGATGTTAACAAATGGAAAAACATACCATGCTCATGGCTAGGAAGAATCAACATTGTTAAAATGTCCATATTACCAGGCAGCGCCTGTGGCTCAAAGGAGTAGGGTGCTGGCCCCATATGCCAGAAGTGGTGGGTTCAAACCCAGCCCCAGCCAAAAACTGCAAAAAAAAAAAAGAAAAAGTCCATATAACCCAAAGCAATTTACAAATTTAATGCAATCCCTATCAAAGCACCACTGTCATACTTTAAAGAGCTGGAAAAACTATTACTTCATTTTATATTGAACCAGAAAAAACCTCGAATGGCAAAGACATTACTTAGAAATAAAAATAAATCAGGAGGAATCATGCTACCAGACTTCAAACTATACTATAAATCTATAGTGATCAAAACAGCATGGTTTTGGCACAAAAATAGAGAGGTAGATGTAGGGAACAGAATTGAGAACCAAGAGATGAACTAAGAGACACTTATTGTAATTTGATATTTGATAACCTTATCAAAAATATAAATTGGGGGAAAGATTCCCGATTTAACAAATGGTGCTGGGAGAACTGTCTGGCGACTTGTAGAAGACTGAACCTGGACCCACACCTTTCACCATTAACAAAAATTGACTCTCACTGGATAAAAGATTTAAACTTAAGACATGAAACTATAAAGATTCTTGGAGACAGTGCAGGAGAAACACTTGAAGAAATTGGCCGCGGAGAATACTTTATGAGGAGGACCCCCAGGCAACTGAAGCAACACCAAAAATACATTACTGGGATCTAATAAAACTAAAATGCTTCTACAGAGCCAAGAACACAATAAATAAAGCAAGCAGATAGCCCTCAGAATGGGAGAGGATATTTGCAGGTTATGCTTCTGACAAGCATTTGATAACCAGAATCCACATAGAACTCAAACTTATTAATAAGAAAAGAATAAGTAACCCCATTTCATTGTGGGCAAGGGACTTGAACAGAAGCTTTTCTGAAGATGATAGGTGCATGGCCTATAGACACATGAAAAAATGCTCATTATCCTTAATCATCAGAAAAATGCAAATCAAAACCACTTTGAGATATCATCTAACTGCCATAAGACTGGATCACATAACAAAATCCCAAAACCAAAGATGTTGGCATGGATGTGTAGAAAAGGGAACACTTCTGCACTGCTGATGGGAGTGCAAGCTAATACCTCCCTTTTGGAAAGAAGTATGGAGAATACTCAGGGATCTAAAAGTAGACCTGCAATTCCTCTAGTAGGTGTACATCCAAAAGATCAAAAGTCACTTTTTTTTTTGACCAAAAATCACTTTATAACAAAGATATTTGCACCAGATTGTTCATTGCAGCTCAATTCATAATAGCCATGTCATGGAAGAAGTCCAAGTGCCCATCGACCCGTGAATGGATTAATAAATTGTGGTATATGTATACCATAGAATATTATGTAGCCTTAAAAAAATATGGAGACTTTACCTCTTTTATGTTTACATGGACAGAGCTGGAATATATCCTACTTAGTAAAGTATCTCAAGAATGGAAGAAAAAATATCCAATGTACTCAGTACTATTATGAAACCAATTTACAATCACTCACACATTCATATGAAGAATAGATCACAACTATGGCCCAGGATGAAGGAAGGAGGAGGGGAGAGGTCAGACTGAAGGAGGGTGAATGGTTGGATCACACCTGTGGTGCATAATGCAAGGGTACATGTCAGGTCTATCAGTATAGAGTATAAATGTCTTAACACAATAATTAAGTAAATGAGATAAGGTATATATTAACCAGTGTGATGTAAGAGTTCCTAATTCTATATGAAATCAGCACATTGTACCCCATAAATGCATTAATGTATACATGATCTATGCGTTTATGACTTAACAAAAAAAAAATGGAATTTGGTTTCAAATAATGCAACTTTGGGAGTTTTAGGGTTTTTTTGTTTTTTGAGAAGATTTGAATAGGAACCCAGGAGCAGTGTGACTAAGGATCAACAAAGAAACAGGATTATTAAAAGACTCTAAGGTCTCAGCTGAGACTAGCTTGCAGATAGATTCTGGTGAAAATTCTGGCAAAGTGCTGAGCATTTGCCTTCTCTGATCCTACCAAGGGACCCTTTATTGGCTTCCTATACTTAGCCCTATCAAAGATAACACTTACCACACTAAAATTTGATTACTTCTTTGTCTATATCATTCACTAGAATACTTTAAAAAAACATAGACCTTCTTTCCAGAAAAAAATAAATGCCCAATATTTAAAATATACTTTCAGAGATATGTAACCCCAGATTAAGGATCTCTGTATTCAATTGTGAGCCTCTTGAAAGTTTAATCGAGTAAACTCTATCTCCAAGTGCATAGAAGCTATTCAAAAAATCACTGAAAGAATTAATGAATGGTTTTCAACTTGGAAAAAGAACAGAGGGAAATCAGATAAGCATGGAGATTTGAGAAGATTATGAACCTTCTCAGTATAAAAGTGGGAAAGACTGGGGAATACTGTGATTAGGAAAAGGAATCTCTGACACTGAAGATACTTTGAATTATTGTCACACACAACTATCAGCAAGAGTAGCAGATACTTTGTGTAGTGCATAGAGTCTTTATACACAATAGAAATGCATACTGAAAACAATCAGTGTTGTAATATAGACCCTTGCTATAGAATGAATAGATCAATAGATCTCATTCAACTTATAAGGACTTAAAATTTTAAAAAAACAATAGGAGATAGAAGTAAGACTTTAACATCCTATGATGATTTATCATGTTATTTCTACTGAAGTCTCACTTTCATTATTTTCTTCAGTTTGGAAAATTGCCACCAAGAAAATAATGGATTTTGCTCCTGTAAAATAATTGTTTGGCTCTCCAAAACACAGAAAGCCAACAACATCCTGATGTAGCCAGCCAGCCCTCTACTCATCTGTCCATCGATCCATCCAGTTATTCTTTGAACAAGCATTATTTACCAATATATACCAGAGTCTCTAGTACATAGAAGTTGTTATAAATAAAACACTTATGAACTAAGCATCATGTTAATACTGTTCACAGAGATAAAGTAACGTCCAAAGCATTAAAAAACTTCAAATTTAGAAGAGAGCATTGGAATTAAGAGTGTGTAAATTCAGATTAATTTTTTGCAAATGTGGAAAGATATTAGGAAACATTTATAAACAACATAATAATCAAATTAGACAAAGTTTTAAAAATAGTTGTAGATTGCTAGAAGGAGACAGAGCAAGATGGCCAATGAGAAACTTCCAATGATCATCTTTCCACATGAAAACTAAATTCAACAACTATCCACACACATTCACATGTGCAAACATACAACCTGGTTATAACTTTATATCAAGGAAAGAGGCACTGCAGAACTCAGAAAAGACAATCTCACATTGCCTACACTACCACTCTCCATACCCCAACAGCACTGCACTAGCACACTGAGTGTGGAGGTAACCTCTGTGCCTGAGGAAAGGAGAATAAAGTGACTGTGGGATTCTGCATTGAAACTCAGGACTACCTGGGCTTAGGGGAACACACCAGAGGGCAGAAGTCTGCTGATGCCCATGAAGGAACATTTAGACCAGCCCAACCTATGGGAAATCCTCTACCCAGAACCCCAAGTTCACAAGCTGACATAAAGCAGCTAACATAAAACAGCCAGAGACCTGGACTAAATCTGCAAGGCAGATAGGCCACAGAGGCTATAGTCCTTGGGTAAGTCCTACAGCTGAGGTGACTCAGAACTAGTGGACTTCAGATGTGTGTGCCCCAGTTAGACACCAATGACAGTGGCTAAGCCGGTGCCTGTATCACCCCTTCCCTAACAATCAGTGTGGCTCAGGGAGAGTCTTTCCACCAGGAAAAGGAAAGGAAAAGTTCAGAGGACTTTGTTTTGTAACTTGGATATCAGCTCAGCAACAGTAAAATAAAGCACCAAACAAACTCCTGAAGCTCCTAAGTCTGAGCCTTAGTTCCTGGACAGCATTTCTGGATCCACCATTGGCCAGAAGGAAACATGCTTCTTGAAGGGAAGGAGCCGGTCTTGGCAGGATTTACCATCTGCTGAATAAAAAGCCTTTGGGCTTTGAATAAATATTGCATCAAAAATGTAAAATCAAGCATCCCAGGTACACAATATTATATTGAAACTAGTAGATCAATAACTACAGGCCCACACAAGAGAAAAACTCAATTAATTTCAAGAAGGGCGGAAGGGGATGGGTGGAAGAAGTAAGGGGGAGACAGTATGATAAGTTCCCACCTAATGAGTACAATGTAAGGATGTATAGCACACTTCCTGAGTGAAGGATTCAACTGCAACTTGGACTTTACCTTACAAATGCAAACAATGTAACCTAATCATATATACCTTCATATTAATATGAAATTTTTTTTTAAAGCACTGGAGATAGCCAGGCAACAGTCACTACACCTTTGGGTGAGAGTGAGCTAGCTTCAAGTGTGACTTGATACTATTGGCCACGAGGGAATACCCATATAAATCCTACCCCAACTCCAGCAGCCCAGCACAGGGAGTGAGGGAAGAGAATGAGTGACTTTGCCTGGTAATCCAGGTAATTCTCCCATATCTTACTCAAGTCCACTAAGATTGTATCACCAGAAATCTGCAAGAGTAACAGCATTACTAGGTTTGGGGGTACCCCCAATGCTACAATAGTTGCAGTGACCAAAGATCTAGATCACAACTCTTAATTCCCTTTGAATAGCTGGAAAGCTTCTCAAGAAGGATGGGTTCAAACAAACCCAAAATTTGAAGATAAAAATAAACACCTAACTCTTCAGTGCCCAGAAATCAATTAACATCCACAAGCACCAAGAATATCCAGGAAACATGACCTCACTAAATAAAGTATCAGTGCCCAATCCCAGAGTGATGGAGACATGTGACCTTTCAGACAAAGAAATCAAATTATCCGTTCTGAAGCAGCTCAATGAACTTTAAGACAACACAGAGAAGGAATTCAGGAGCATATTAGAGAAATTTAACAAAGAGATTGAAATAATAAAGAAACAAAAAAGCAGAACTCCTAGAGCTAAAGAACACAACTGACAAACTGAGAAATCCATCAAGGTCTTTCAACAGCAGAATTCATCAAGCAGAAGGAAAAATTAGTGAGTTTGAAGGCAGGCTGCACAGTGAAAGGGGAAAAAAATCAAAAAAGTATTAAGCATGCCAAAAACATCTAGAAAATAACCTCAAAAGAGCAAATCTAAGAGTTATTAGCCTTAACAAGGAGAGAGAGATTGGAGTAGAGAGTTAACTCAAAGACATAACAGAGAACTTTCTTTCCAAACCTAGAGAAAAACATCAACATTCAAGTACGAAAAGGCCACAGAACACCAACCAGATTTAACCCAAAGAAGATGATATAAAGTATCTAATAACTAAGGTCACAGATAAAAGGTCCTAAGAGAAGAAAAGAAGAAAAGTATAAATAAAAAGGAGCTCTAATATGTCTGGTGGCAGACTTTTCAGTAGAAACTTTACAGGCCATAAGAGACTAGCATAACATATTCAAAGTACTAAAGGAAAAAAACCTTAACCCTAAAATATTATATTCTGCAAAAGTCCTTCAAATAAGAAGGATAAATAAAGGCTTTCTCAGAAATACTAAAGGAGTTCTTCAATATAAAATTGCATTAATACACAAGAAGAAATCATTTGATTGGTAACAGTAAGTAGAAAAATACACACTATTCTATAGCTATAATTGCAGTGTGTAAACCACTTATATCAAAAGTGGGAAGACAAAAAAAAAACCTATCCAAAAAAAACTACAAGATATAGATGGAACAACAAAAAGTTTAGAAGTGGCAAGAGATGAAGTTAAAGAGAAGAATTTCTGTTAGATTTCTTTTTCTTTGTTTACTTGTATGCCAAGTTGTCATATGTTTAACATGGTTGGTTATAAAATTTTTTTGCAAGTCTCAGGGTATCTTTACATCAAAAAATAAAAAGCAAGAAATTAAAGCACACTATCAGAGAAAATCACTTTTAACAAAGGAAGACAGAAAAGAAGATCACAAAACAAGAAATCAAATAACAACATGGCAGTGGTTATAAATAATAATATAAATAATATAAATAATAGCATGGAATGTAAATGGACTAAATCAAAAGACACAGAGTGGATGAATGGATAAAAATAAAAATACAATGTTTAGAGAAAGATGGATGATTACAGACACCACTTGCTGGACCATCCCAGAGGGAAGGTTGGATTTCAGATAAAGGAGAGCAGAGAAGATAGCAGACCAGGTCTAGATCATAGAAGTGCCAGAGGCTGCAGGGACCTCACAGAGAAAAATAGTGACATGGAGAAGGAAGAAGATACAGGAAAATAGGTATCAGCGAGGATCAAACTCAGAAAGGCTCAAAACTCAGTGAAAGTGTGAAAAGTACCCCCCTCTCTCTCTTCCATGAGCCATCAGGGACCAGCAGGCTACCACCCTCACAAGCCCAGGCACAGCACAAAACACAGAGTAATGAGAAGAACTTGCATGATCCCAGAATTGGACATTCACGTGGGGTCCCCCTGCAAGGACAGTGCCATGCCAACAGCAAGGTTTATTCCATTCAGATGCTTCCTTCTCCGCTCCTGCCCCACCCAATGCATCTGGGAAAGCAGTAAGAGCTGAGAGTTTGGTGAGCAAATACCTCTTCCCAGCAGGAATGTGCTGCAGCCTAAGGTTCCCACAGAGAGTGGGTCACATACCTTTCCTCTTGGAGACCTGCAGTGTACCCAGGGTAACTAATTTGGGAACTCCCTGCCCACTGGCATTTCACAGAGTCACATCCCAGCAGATCGAACAAACAGACCATACCCTGTAACCCCTGGGCTTGACTGGGTGCTTAGGGAACACAGGTGTAGCTTTTCTAAGCTAGTGAGGCAGCCCACATGAACAGGTCTGATGGGACAATACTGTGGGATACTGAGATGCGGCAATCTGGGAGAATACCCATCCCACCCACAAGAAAACCATCCTGTTGAATTAGGTGGGTCCTTTGGTGAGAGCAAGCCCACTCCCAGGTGTCACAGCAACCAGGAGCGGCACAGTCAGGCACTTGGACTGACCAGGAGCTGCAGCCCCTCACCCACCCACTCCAACCAGGAAAACAGTTTACGCCAAGAAGTTGTCAAGTGGCCACCTCTCTCCAGTGGGCATATACTCCAGACTGAGGAGGTGGCCCACACCTCCTCCCTCAAGGACTTGTAGTGGACCTGGGGTGCCCAATTTGGGAGCACTCTGCCTGCCAGCATTTCATAGAGATGCACACTAGTTGGTCAAACATGCAGGTCAGGAGAAGGTTTGAGAGCTAGACAGCCATGAATCTCAGATGGCCCTGTCTCCATAAACGAACTTTTTGGTTTGGGGGGGCCGTTAGCCCCTCCCTGGTGGCTTTCTCCAGAAGATGGGAAAAGACCTCTCACCCCTGCTGAAACATCATCTTTCCAGTTCTTTCCCCAACCCAGCCCTACCCTGTCTCATTTCCTCCACCTACTTCATCTGTGGTAGAGAATAAGGACACAACTGGAAGTTCCGGGGAAACTACAATGAGATATAATTTCACCCCAGTTAAAATGACTTTTATTGAAAACATAGGCAATAATAAATGCTAGAAAGGAGGTGGAGAAAGGTGGGAAGGTGGGAATGTAAATTAGTGTAACCACTATGGAGAACAGTGTGAAAGTTCCTCAAAAAACTAAAAATAGAACTATTATAGGACCCAGAGTACCATTGTCAGGTATATATCCAAAACAAGGGAATTGAGTATATCAAAAAGATATCTACATTCACATATTTATTATAGCACTATTCACAAAAGCTAAGATTTGGAATCAATCTAAGTGTCCATTAATGGATGAATAGATAAAGAAATTGTAGTACATATTAATAATGAACAATGGAATAGTATATAGCCATCGGAAAGAATGAAATCCTACCATTTGCAACAACATGGATGCAATTGAAGAACATTATATGAGTATGAAGTGAAATAATCCAAGCACAAAAAGATAAATCTTGCATATTCTTACTCATATGTGGGAGTTAAATACTAAAAACAATTGATTTCATGGAGACAGAGAATAGAATGATAGTCACCAGAGGCTGAGGAGGTTAGTGAGGAGGGAAGCAAAAAGTAGAGAGGGCTAATGGGTGAAAAAAATATAGTCATATAGTTGGATAGAATGAATAATATTAAAAATAATTAATTAATTTAATTTTTAAAATAAAATAGCCTTTCTTACCTCAAAAATAAATAAACATAGTTCTTACACCTATGTACAGTTTAAGGAAGGACTCCTTATAAAACACTGGCTTTTTCTAATGGGGCTAAACAAGTCACAATTTCATTTCTGGGCAGACAGCATGTGATGTATCTTGAGGCAGTACTTCAAACACCAGTCAAGGTTTTTCATCAACAGTCCTTCCTACTCCATATTCATGGGTGACTAAAAATGAGATTCTTTTAACAACTTGCAAAGAATTATTTTTTTTAAAAAAAGTAATAAAATAAAAAAGACTATAAATAAAATAAATTTATAACCTTGGCTTTTCCAACTTTTATCTGTGCACTTTTTGTTCAAACAGGGAAATATTTCTCACATCTGTGATGAGGAAGTCTGCATTTTATGGAATCCCAGCTTCAGTAGAATGTTGACTTGTGATCAACAGAGAGAATAGATCCTGGTAAATGGGCTATTTTTCCACATGGCATGTTTCCCCTAGCCATCTTTTTTCTTGGTCTAGAAGAAAAGTTTCCATGACAACCAAGTCACTAACATTCACTCCCCACAAGCTGATGTGCTAACCTCCCAATTGATCAGCTGGATATTGTGTTAAAATTATTTCGCAAAGATTGTATAATCTAAAGGGATTAGTTCTCCATTTATTTTCACAGAACTGTCTCATTGGCAGAAACTACTTATATTGGGCCTAACTTTCATTTCTTGTCCATTAAAAGAAAAATTTCAACAAACAGAACAAGTCTAAGACATCAAATAGTCATGTCATGGGAAATAAAATATAAACGGGAACTTTCTTTTCCTTTTAAGGATGTGTAGCAGCTTTGAGAGCAAAACCAAGCTTTTCATTTGTTCACTCCTCATGAACCTATTACAAGGTCTAGTAGGCAGGATACATTTAAAAAATATTAAACAGTCCATCATCTAAATATCTCCTGAAATGTATTAAAATACATCTCTATGTTCAGAGACAATATGGTTAGGTTGATGGGTTGAGGCAGAATTAACCTCATAGAAATGTAATCATCCTTTTAGTCTTGAAAATGTCTATTAATAAAAGACAACAATCTTGCAGTGGTCATGTATTTTAACACACCAATTATTAAACCTGTATATGTAAGAAAGATTAGAAGGAAATATGCTAAAATATTTACCATTATTATGTTTAATGGGCGGGCATATGGGGGTATTTCCTCTGGTTTTTCTCAATTTAATTTTTTCTTCTTTATTAACAAAATTAATTTTTCTATTGACTACTATGTTCAAGGCACTGTCCTAGCCTGTAGGGTCAGAAAATTAATGAATCTTCTTCATACTTATAACAATAAAAAGCAGTGACCTGGTACTGGTATAAATGTACAAACATAGATCAATGGAACAAACCAACTGATCTTTGAAACAGCAGAACAAAAACATGCATTGGAAAAAGGACACTCTACACAACAAACAGTACTGGGAAAATTGGAGAGGCATGTGCACAAGAATGACACTGGGGATCTCTTACCATACACAAAAATTAACTCAAGATGGATTGGAGACTTAAATGTGAGACCTGAACACATAAAAATTTCAGAAGAAAACTTAGGAAAAACTCTTCTGGACATAGTTTTGGGCAAAGAATTTATGACAAAGAGGCTTGGCGCCTGTGGCTCAACTGGCTAAGGCACCAGACACGTACACCTGAGCTGGCAGGTTCGAATCCAGCCCAGACCTGCCAAACAACAATGACGGCTGCAACCAAAAAATTGCCAGGCATTATGGCGGACACCTGTAGTCCCACCTACTTGGGAGGCAGAGGCAGGAGACTCGCTCGAGCCCAGGAATTAGAGGTTGCTGTGAGCTGTGATGCCACGGCACTCTATCTGTCTCAAAAAAAAAAAGAATTTATGACAAAGAACCCAAAAGTAAATACAACAAAAATGAAAATAAATAAATGGCATGAACATAACAGTATCTCACAGATCAATAGTAACATTTAGTTACTTGTTTAGTTTTATTTGTTTGAACAGTTTTAATGCCCCTCTTAAAAGATACAAACTAGTTTAATGGATAAGAAAACACAACCCAAATGTATTTTGTATCCAAGTAACCCATTTAACTTGTAAAGATTCTTATAGACTCAAGATAAATGGGTGGAAAAAATATTCCATGCAAATGGAAACCAAATGCAAGCAAGAATAGCTATTCTTGTATCAGATAAAATAGACTTTAAATCAGCAATGGTGAAACAAAAAGTCAAAGGTGATCAGTATAAAATGATAAAGGGATCAAACATACATACAAGAAGGTATAACAATTCTAAATATATATGCACCTAACACAGAAGCTCCCATGAAGGGAACACTTCTACATTGCTGATGGGGTTGCAAACTAATATAGCCTTTTTGGAGAGAAGTATGTAGAATCCTCAAAGATCTGAAAGATCTTCCATTTGACCCTGCAATCCCATTACTAGGTATCTACCCAGAAGAACAAAATCATTTTATCATAAAGACATTTGCACTAGAATGTTTATTGCAGCTCAGTTCATAATTGCCAAGTCATGGAAGCAACCTAAGTGCCTATCAACCCATGAATGGATCGACAAACTATAATATATGTATGCCATGGGATATTATTCAGCCATTAAAAAAGACTTTACATCTTTTACATTTACCTGGATAGAGTTAAAATACTTAGTAAAGTATAACAAGAATGGAAAAATAAAAACCCAATGTACTTTATGCTAATATGAAATCAATATATAAACAATTACATGCCCATAAGAACAATAAAACACTAATATAGTCCAATTCAGGGATAGAGGGAAACAGGAGTGGGAAGGATGTTTGGCAGAAGGAGGGAGGGCATGAGGCAGGATCTCACCTAATGTGCACATTGGGAGTGTGTATTACACACCCCCTGGGTGAGGGGATCTTCAAAAATGGAACTTTACCCTGGAAGTGAGAACAATGTAACCTAAAAATTGTACCCCCATATTAATTTGAAAAAATTAAAAAAAAATAAAACACAGAAGCTCCCAGATTCATAAAGCAAATTCTACTTAGTCTGAAAAAAAATAAAGAAATCAACAGTAATATCATAATACCCAAGGTTTTCAACTCCCCACTGCCAGAATTAGATCTTTGAAGCAGAAGATAAACAAAGAAACACTAGACTTCAATGGGACTCTAGAAAACAGGGACTTAACAAACATTTACAGAATATTCTACCCAAAATACTGCAGGATAAACACACTTCTCATCAACACATGGGACATTTTCCAAAATTGATCATGTAAGATATCTCGGCATATTTTGAAAAACTGAAATTATACCATGTATCTTCTCAGATCACAGTGAAATCCAATTCCAAGAGGAACTCTTGGAATGACCCAATACATAGAAATTAAACAACCTGCTTCTAAATCATTTTTTGGTGAGTCACAAAATCAAGGTGAAAAATTAAAAAATTTTGAGCAGCTCGGGCAGCGGGAGGAGCAGCAGTGGCCAGGCAGCGCAGCTTGGTGAAGGCTTCTCGGCGCGCCGCGGCCGGCGGGCACCCGGCAGGCGGGATGCCGAAGAGGAAGGTCAGCTCTGCGGAAGGTGCAGGGAAGGAAGAGCCCAAGAGGAGGTCGGCGCGGTTGTCAGCTAACCCTGCTCCTGCGAAAGGGGAAACGAAGCCAAAAAAGGCAGCGGCAAGGGATAAACCTTCAGACAAAAAAGTGCAACCAAAAGGGAAAAGAGGAGCAAAGGGAAAGCAGGCCAAAGTGGCCAACCAAGAAACTGAAGAAGATTTACCAGCAGAAAACGGAGAAACTAAAACTGCGGAGAATCCAACCGCTGACGAAGCAGGAGAGAAAGAAGCCAAGTCTGATTAATATCATATCCCATGTCTTATCCGTGGTCCCTGTCTCCCTTCTTGTACAATCCAGAGGAATATTTTTATCAACGATTTTGTAAATGCAAG
>CAUYRH010085456.1:0-11746 GCA_963574655.1 Perodicticus potto
TAGTCCCAGCTACTTGGGAGGCGGAGGCAGGAGACTCGCTTGAGCCCAGGAATTGGAGGTTGCTGTGAGCTGTGATGCCACAGCACTCTATCCAGGGTGACAGCTTGAGGCTCTGTCTCAAAAATAAAATAAAATAAAATAAAATAATAAAAAAATTTTAAATTAAATTGAATTTTTTGCTTTTAGAGAAAGGTTATTGCTCTTGCAGCCCAGGTGCTGTGCAGTGGTGCCATATTAGCTCACTAAAGCCTCAAGCTCTTGGGCTCAAGCAATCCTCCTGGCTCAGCCTCCTGAATAGCTTGGACCAGAGGTGCAAACCAGGGAGCTTGACTGTTTTATCTTCTTATAAAGCTACCAGTTCCCCTCTATGATAATCCATTAATCTATTAGCCATTAATCCATGAATGTACTAATCCATTTGTGAAGGCAGAACCTTAAGACCCAACAACTTCTTAAAGTCCCCTCCTCTTAATATTGCCATGCAGGGTATTAACCTTCAACACGACTTTCGAGGGGACAAACATTCAAATAGTAGCAGCATGTAATACTGAATCCTATTTTAAATCTCAAAGCCACCTGTCCACGTGTGGTTCAGATACCTGAAAGGTATAGCATCTAAACCTCAACGTGGCTGGCTTTCCAGGCTGGAGCCTTCTCTGTGGTGTTCCACACTCTAGGGTGGCGAGTGGTATCCCTGCCCTCCACCCTCCAGACTCCACTCCTTCGGCCTTGACAACCAAAAATGTCTCCAGACAGTGCCCAGCCCCCATTTGACCCCAACTTCCCTGGTTTGGTGAGAGGAGGAAAAGAGATCGGGACCTTCCCTTCCTCATGAGGACAGAGAAAACCCCAACTGAGGGCTGACTCCTGGATGGGGGATTCATAGCCCAGACTTCTCACTACCCTCCTATGAACTGCTCACCCCTTTAACAGATGAGTGAACAGAGGCTTCATAAGGGAAGCCTGCAATCTGTCCTCCTGTTCCTTGCCCCTCCGAGGCCCTCCCCAAGCAGCAGAAATTACAGCCTTCAGAGCCTAAAATAGTTCCTCTCAAACTCCCCCTCCTGCCCTGCCCAGTCAGGAATGGGGCACACTGGCCTGTGGTTCAGCCTCCAGAACTGTAGGGATAAATTGAGAGATTCAAATCCCATCGCCTGGAGATCATAAACTTCAAAGAAAAGAAAAGCTATTTTGTCCCTGTTGATGGCATGAGTGTGTTTCCCTGCCATGCAGTGAAACTGCCACCAATGTCTAAAGGTGAGAGTTAAAATATGCGCCCCTGACCTGAGTGTGTGTGTTGTAAGGGGCCCCACAAACCTCTGAGCTGTCCTACTGGGTGAGCCCCAAAGGAGGCCCCTATAGACTTTTGGGGGGAGCTTCGGGGACCTTTTAAATGGCACAGGTGTAGATCATTTGCAAGATGTGGCTTAAGGGCTGCCTCCTCCAGGAAGCCTCTGGGGTTTCATCCCTCTGCCCTTACATGGTCCCCCTCTAAGGATCAGGGAACGATCTGAGCCATCCCTGGACCCTGTTAGTTCCTTGTAGCCTGGCCAGACAGGACATGGTGGTGAGGGAGCCCCAAGATATGGAATGGAGGCTGGGGCAGTGAGGCTTTGCAGAGAAGAGGAGATTTAAGCAAATCATTTCTAGCTCTGTCTGCACACTGGAGTCCCCCACTGAGGAGATTTTAAGACTTTGATATGGCCGGGTGCAGTGGCTCTTTCTGTAATGCCAGCATTTTAGGAGGCCGAGGAAGATCGCTTGAGTTCAAGACCAGCCTGAGCAACATAGTGAGACCCCGTCTCCACAAAAAATTAAAAAAAAAAAAAAAAATTGGATGTGGTGATGTACACCTGCCTCAGGAGGCTGAGGCAGGAGGATCGTTGGAGCCTAGGAATTTGAGGTTGCTGTGAGCTATGATGACACTATCCACTTTAGCTGCAGCAACAGAGCTGTCTCTAAAAACGTAAAACAAAGCAAAAAAAGGACATAAGATCTCCTGACCCCCCAGAGCATAGTTAACAACCCTAGCAGCCGGATAAGTCGATACCAGATGCCTCCTGATACGACGCGTGGGGGAAGACCCAGCATCGCTTCTACGAATCCTGCCCCAAATTCACACCCTGAACCTAGTCACAAGGAACCAGCTGGCCAGCCCACTGGGCGACATTCTGCAAAACCACTGACTTCAATTCCCCCAAATGTGAACGTCATGAAGGACTCAGAAAGGCAGCCGCACTGTTCCTGATTAAGGAAGGCGAAAGAAACACGAACCCCGGTGCAATGCATGAGTCTGGATTGGATCCTAAGGGAGAAAAGAAAAAGTGGCCATAAAGGATGTTTTGGGGGCAGTTGGGACCCAGCCCCAGCATTCCCATTCTGTATACAGATGAGGAATCCATGTCTGAGAACATTAAGTGGTTGTGCCAAGGACACCAGCTGGTCACTGGCAGGCCAGGAGGACTCAGACCCAGAAAAAAAAAGTGATGAGCCTTGGTGCAGCGGCTCACGCCTGTAATCCTAGCACTTTGGGAGGCTGAGGCAGAGAGATTGTCTGAGCTCAGGAGTTCAAGACCAGCCTGAGCAAGAGTGAGACCCCCATCTCTATTAAAAATAGAAAAACTAGCTGGGCATTGTAGTGGTCACTTGTAATCCCAGCTACTTGGGAGGCTGAGGCAAGGGGATCACTTTAGCCCCAGAGTTTGAGGTTGCCGTGAGCTATAACACCATGGCGCTCTACCCAAGGCAGTGGAGTGAGACTGTCTAAAAAAAAAAAAAAAAAAAGATGGGAAATTTGCGTAACACAAAATTAGACATTTTAAAACTAACAATTCAGCAAGATTTTGCATGTCGAAAGTAGTGTGCAACTGTCACCTCTACCCTAGTTCCAAAACATTTTCATCCCCACAGAAGGAAACCCCATACTCATTAGCAGTCACTCCCCCACTTACTTAGCCCCCAGGGCAAGCACCGATCTGTTTTCTGTCTCTGTATTTACCTATTCTGGACCTTTCACAGAAATGGAGTCATAGAACCTGTGGCTATTTGAGACTGGCTTCTTTCACTTCGTACCATGTTTCCAAGGCTCATCTGCCTTAGAGCCTGGATCAGAGTCTCATTCCTTTCTAGATCTGAACAAGTGCATTGTTTTTTAAAATCAGAGCTTTGCTTGCGGAAATGTAAAATGCTCTATTTGGCAAACATCAAATGATGTTTGGTTTGGTTTTTTTTTTTTTAACCACTATAAAAATAGCTCCAAATTGGCTCATGTTACCAAACATCACACCCCCTCAACGCTTTGCCATAATCCCAGAGGCCTCCTGTTAAGGGGTCCTGGGTTTAGACAGCCTCAGGCGAGCCCCGGCGGCATAATGTTTTAATTAAAAAGTCGTACAATGACAGACTCCCGATATAAACTCCCAAGCAGCAAAGGCCTGAGGCTGGCAGGGGCACGAGCCATGCCTGACATTCCAAGTCGGCCTCCTTGGAGCCCCAGCAGCCACAGAAGTCCCCAAGCCGATCCAGAAATAGTTCTGCCTTTTATTTGGAAAAAGAATTACAGGGCGAGTGGCCCAGCCCCAAGCTTGCTGCTTCGAAGCTGTATTTTTGAACACGACCCTAACCGCACACTTGCTTTCGACCATCCGTGCCAGGCTAAATGCTGTCAGCTGCCTAAACACTCGGCTCAAGGCTCTAAACACAGGTTCCATTTTATTCCTGTTTGAAGGTCTATCTGTCTATTTCTGTGCAAAAACATATTTAAAATCTTGCTGGCTCAGGAGGCCCTGGCAGCTGCCAAGACCGCCTTCTTTCTCTCTGCTACCTCTATGAGGTTCTTACTTAGGCCCGTCTTGAGTTCCCTAGCTGGAGGAGCTGTCTCTGGTTCCCCAAATCTTCTCCTACGTTGGTAAGAGTGGAACTCAGGGGTTGATAGGCCCACTAGTGATTCCAATAGGTGGGTTCTTCCTGGAAGCAGAATTGGGTATTGCTACTAGAAAAAAATAAGATGCATGATGAGAAGGAAAAGGATCATGTGGTCACAGTGGTTGAGCCAGCGTTTGAACTTGGGTCTTAGTTTATTGAAAGTCTCAAGGCTGTAAATATACTGAGCCACAGCTGGTGGAAATGTATTAATAAAAGGCGTCTTTGAAGTTGGGTAGTTTCTCAAAAAGTTAAACATAGGGCCAAGCACAATCATTCATATCTATAATCCTAACACTTTAGGAGGCCAAGGTGGGAGGATCACGTGAGACTATCCTGGGCTATATAGCGAGACCCCATCTCTACAAAAAGTAAAAATAGGGGCGGTGCCTGTGGCTCATCGAGTAGGGCGCTGGCCCCATATACCGAAGGTGGAGGGTTCAAACCTGGCCTCGGCCGAACTGCAAAACAGAAAAATAGCCGGGGGTTGTAGTGGACGCCTGTAGACCCAGCTACTCGGGAGGCTGAGGCAAAAGAATCGCCTAAGCCCAGGAGTTGGAGGTTGCTGTAAGCTGTGTGATACCACGGCACTCTACTGAGGGCGATAAAGTAAGACTCTGTCTCTACAAAAAAAAAAAAAAGAGAGAGAGAAAAGTAAAAATAGGCTCGGCGCCTGTGGCTCAAGCAACTAAGGCGCCAGGCACATACACCAAAGCTGGCAGGTTTGAATCTAGCCTGGGCCCGCCAAACAACAATGACAACTACAACCAAAAAATAGCTGGTTGTTGTGGCAGGTGCCTATAGTCCCAGCTACTTGGGAGACTGAGGCAAGAGAATGGCTTCAGCCCAAGAGTTTGAGGTTGCTGTGAGCTGTGACACCACGGCACTCTACCGAGGGCAACAGCTTGAGACTTTGCCTCAAAAAAGAAAACAAAAAAAGTAAAAATAAAAAAAAATTAGTCAGGCATGGTAGCACGCACCTATAGTCCCAGCTACTTGGGAGGCTGAGGCAGGAGAATCTCTTAAACCCAGGAGTTGGAGGTTCCAGTGAGCTATGATCAGGCCACTGCACTCCAGACTGAATGAAAGAGCAAGACCCTCTCTTAAAAAAAAAAATGTTAAATACAAAATTACCGTATATATGACCCAGCAATTCCACACCTAGGTCTATCCCCAAAGAATGGAAATAGGTGTTCAAACAAATCCTTGTATGTGCATATTCATAACAGCATTGCTCACAATTCCCTAAAAGTAGCAATAACCCAGATGTCCATCAAAGGGGGAATGGATAAACAAAATGCGGGCCACCCATGCAGTGGCACAGATTACTCAGCCTTATAGAGGAACAAGCACTGAGCCGTGCTACAATGTAGATGAACCTCGAAACCGTCATGTTGAGTGAAAGAAACCAGACTTAAAAGGCCACATAGTGTATGATTCCGTTCCTAAGAAACTTCTAGACTAGGCAAATCCATAGAGACAGGAAGTAAATTAGTGTTGGGGTGGGGGAGGGGCAATGGCGAGTGAGGCTCGTAGGGACAGGGTTACCTTTTGGGGTAATGAAAAGAATTAGATACAAGTGAGGAGGGCATATTATTGTGGGTGTACCAAATGCCACCGAACCGTTCGCTTAAAAATGGCAAATTTCAAGTTATGCGACATTTGCTTCAATTAAAAAGAAAAAAATCTCAGCCCTACTCTTGGGTTCAAGGAAAGGAAGTGTTAAGGAGCAGGTGGGCGAGGTTACCGCATATCAGTAGCACCTGTAAGAGAAACTGCAGGGTTCAGTTGGCCTGATATGACTCAGCAGGTTGGGGGTAGGGGTGGGGGCGGATGGGGCCAGTCTCTGTGACATACACAGAGCTGCAAGGTCCAGAGCGAGGGAGGAGGGTTGCATTCTGCAGACCACAGCTGAGGGAAGACCAAGGACAAAGTGAGGGTCTGGGGAGGAGGGCCCCCACAGGGCTGAGAAAGCATCGACATCTGTCCCTCTGAGCAGAAATAGTGCAGCGGGAACCCAAGAGCTGGGTTGACTGTGTTCAAACCCCAGCTCTGTTCCACATACCAGCTGTGTGACCTTCAGCAAGCCACTGACCCTCTCTGAGCCTTAGTTTCCTCACCTTTAAAATGAGGATTAACAATATCTGCTCTGTAGCCAAGTCTGGAGAATTGGGTGCCTTGTAGGAAATTGCTCCATGGGTAAATATTGTCTTGGAGAAGAGCAGGTTCTGAGAAATCCAGATAATAAATAACAACTCAGGAAGATTGGGCCGTGAAGGTGGAAGGAATGGATCCCAGTGAGACTGTGGGCTGCATGGCAGTACAGACTGTGTTGTCTGGATTATGCTGTCTCCTCCATGTCCTGCATAAGTGTAGGGTGGGTGAATGGATAGATGAATGGGAACAGGCAGGAGTAACCTCATAGAGGATGAGTTTTTGAATTGGGTTTTGATGGATGGATAGGAGTTTTCTATGTTGATAGTAGAGCAGGGGGAAAGGGTGTTCCAGGCAGAGAGAACTACGTACACAAAGCTATGGGGTTATGAATCCAGACAGCAGGGCAGTGAATAGCCAGCAGATCTAGAGAAGCAGGCGGGGGTCTTGAACACCCAGCTGAGAACCTGAACCTCCACCTCAGAGACCCTGTCACATAGTAGGTGCTCAGATGGCTTCTGAGAAAGCTTCCTGCTCTCAACAGCAGGAAGCTGGCCATGTCTATTTTCTTTTCTTCACAGTGGCCCTGGGGAATTAAAAACACGTTCTGAGGTGTGTCTGGAAGACAACAGAATTTTCATTTAAGCCTGGGGTGGGGCTTCCTCTGTCAGCCTGCCGGGTGACATTGGGTGAGTACCTTATTCCCTCTGTTTCTTGATTTCCTCTCAGGCAAGGGTGTCCAGTCTTTTGGGTACTCTGCTATACATTGGAAGAAGAAAACTCTTGAGCGAGAGTTGATGAACAAAGAGATCGATGCATAATTTTTCTGATATCTGCCATCACAGATAAGCAAAAAAGTCCTCACAAAATCTGCATGTGGCCCACAGGCTTCGGGTTGCACCCTCCTGCGTCTAGTGCAAACTGAGAGTGTGAAGCTGCCCTTCAGGATCATTAATAAGGCTGAGATTCCATGTGGGGAAAACCCCAGCCCGTGTCCCACCCAAAGTGGGTACCAGGACACGGCAGCAACCTATTTACTACAATTTCTCAGTGACCATGGAGTCCATAAGCCAAAGGCTCTATGTCCTTAGTAGATGTCCCCTGAGACTCTGCTGTGAGGATTCTGGGAGGGAAGGGGCTAGTGTCACTGTTGGGCCAGACAAGGACTGGGGGTAGGGTGGGGGGAGTTGTCTCTGGCCATCTACACGTCATTTTATTCCACAGAGTCATGCTGAGATCTTTGAGCAATCACAAAAATGAAACTTGCCAGTGTTTTGGGGAGAGCCGGCTACATGTCAGCTGTGTTCTCTCACGAGGTGGACGCTACATTCTCCCACATTACAGAAAAGGAAACTGAGGCTCAGCGAGGTAAAGTCACTAACTCAAGCCCGCACAGCAGGAGAAGCTGGAGCAGGGGTGAAACTTGAAGTCCTAACCTGCCTGATCCCAAGCTTTAAGTTATATCAGAATGAGATTCACTCATAGGCAACAGAAGTACTTGAAAATCCCAAGATATGTCTCCAGAAAAGGTGTCCTTAGGACGGCATGAAAACATGGCCGATGTTAGACTCTGCCTTAGACCAGTGCATCATGGGTAGGCCAAGTCACACCAGGGGAAGCTGAGCGAAGGGCACACAGGACTTTCTGTTCTGACTTGGCAACTTTTCTGTAAATCAAAACTTTATTAATTTTCTGGAACGTGGTGGGTGAATTGCTATTTTAAAAATTACTGCCTAAATGCAATGGGTGGGATCCTGGAACAACAAACAAAAAATCAGGAAAATTCAACTAAAGCTTGGAGTTTGGTTTACGGAATTGCTGGTATTGTCCCAGCCTGAATCTCTTAGTTTGAACAAAACTGCCGTAGTCATAGAAGGAGTTAACCTGAGGGCATGCTGGGTGCAGTGGGTACTGGAACTTTCCGGGCCATCTTTGCAACTTTTCTGGAATAATTATCTGCCAGGATCTAAAGTGATTCAGAAGAAAGACTTCACTTTTGTCAAATAGCTGCTGTTTTGGCCCAAGCTGGGCTGTTGTATCTGTAGGAGAGGCTTTTATTCTGAGCTGGGGAGAACATAGAGACCTTTGTCACACTAAAGAGTGACCTTGATCAGATTGCCTTGGTTAACAAGGACTTGGTCATGTGGGAAGGGGTCCGGCCCTTCACAGACACTGAGGGACAGGCGCCCAGCCCTTCCCCTCCCTTACCCCGATCCCAGTTGTAGGAATACATGTATTCCTATCTGCTCTGCCTTTAAAACACATACGGAATCTCTTCCTTCCTCAGGTTCCCACTTCCATGACTGCTCCTGGCCGCTTCTCTGTCCTCCCTCCCCTCCCCTTCACTCAATCTGTTTCACCCACACCAGTCTCCAGGTGCCTCCATGCCTCAGGGCCTTTGCATTGGCTGTTCCCTCTGCCAGGAAAGCGCTTCCCCTGGGAAGGCACGCGGCTCCTCTCACACCTCCTTAGGGTCTCTGCTCCAGAGTCACCGTGGAGCCGCCATCCCTCTTCCCCCTAAATACAACAGCACTCCCCTCATCATTTATTCCTGTGCTGCCCCACAAGAACCTCGGCTCCAGCTCAGAACCATGTGTTACAGTTCTGTTTAGATACAGCCAGGGTGCGACCAGCTGCACTTATTTAAAGAGCACAACTTGGCGAATGTTGCCATTATGAACCTGTGAAATTATCACCACAATCGAATTGGTAAACAACATGTCAATCACCAGAAATTTCCTGGATATGCTCTGTCACCCTACCACCCCTCTCGCTGGCCACCCCTATCCCAGGAGTTAACGACCTGCTTTCTGTTACTTTGAGACTAGTTGCACTTTCTAGAATTGTGCATATATTGGAATCATAGGGGATACACGCTCTTATCTGGCTTCTTCATTTTTAGGGACAGGCTCTCGCTGTGCTACCCAAGCTGGAGTGATGCGGTGCAATCGTAGCTCACTGCATCCTCGACTTCCTGGACTCAAGTGATCCTGTCTTATCAGGCTCCTGAGTAACTGGGACTACAGGCAGGTGCCACCATGCCCAGCCAATTGTTTCAATTTTTTGGTGGAGATGGGGTCTTGCTGGTCTCAAACTCCTGGTCTCAAGCAATCTTCCTGCTTTGGCCTCCCAAAATGCTGCATTCTCAGGCGTGACCGTTCAGCTTTTTTCACTCAACATCACTGTCCCGAGATTCATCCCTGTGGCTGTGTGTATCAGTAGTTTGTTACTTTCCATTGCTGAGTAGTAACAAGGTGGCTGGATACGGTTGGTTTGTCCCCTCACCAACCGATGGGCATTGGGGTGGTCGCAGGTCTTGTCCATTATAAATAAACATGCTGTGAACAATCCTGTGGACATCTGTTCTCATTTCTCTCGGGTAAATGCCCAGGCGTGGAATGACTGAGTCACGTATTACATGTGTGTTTTACTCTCTCTGTTTTTTTGTTTTTTTAAAAAGGAGAAGTGAAATTCGCAATACGTAAAATTCACTATCTCAAAGTGAATAATTCAGTGGCCTTGAGTCCATTTACATTATCGTGTGGCTGTCAGCACTGTCTCCCCCGAGTGTATTTTCATCAGCCCAGTAGGTTTGACTTTTTAAGAAACTGCCAATTTGGTTGTGTCCCTTCTGTTCCCTTGGTGGTGTTTGGGAGCTCAGATGTTCCACATACATCCTGGGAGGAGAGATTTGTGTCTGATTGTTTCACCTACAATCAGTGCTGGCTCAAGTGGGTGCTTAGTACCTACTTATTAAATAAGGGAGTGAACACATGGACACCACCACTCCTAGGGGCAGCTTTCAACATGCGACGAGTTGCATCTGGACTCCCCCATGCTGTTTGGTGGGGCTTGGTCTAAAGTGCGATAGGGAGAGATGGCTGCCTGAAGTTTGCAGATCCTACGACGTCCTGGTTTAAAAAGTCCTTATTTCCTGAGTGTCTGCAATATGCCAGGCATGAAATGCCTTGGTCTCATCGGTTCCCTGAGTCCCCATTTTACAGAGGGGGAAACTAAGGCCCAAACAATGCCCCGATGATGCAGCATTGGCAAGAATCCTGCAAATGGCCCAGGGACCTGGCAGGAAGACTCAGCCAGCAGAGCGACTTGGCCAGAGTGGTCAGTTTGGTGGTGGAGAACCAGGTTCAAATCCTAGCCTCGCTGCCGCATGTCTCCGTGTGAGCCCCCAGCCATCCCCGAGGGCCACTGTCCTCTTCTAAGGATTTGCTGAGGGTCTTCTGCATGGGAATGACACAGCTGTGACCACAACACTTGATTTCATCGAGTCAAATTCTGGGAGGTGAAGCCAAGGAGAAGCAAGCTAGGGTACAGGCAGTGCCCAGTCATCTCTATTAGTTTTCAACCAGTATCGCTTTCTCTCTGTCTCTCACACAGATGCATAAACACATATTTATAAATATTTAATATAATACGTATGTATTGGATGCCAATATATGCAGTCATGTTCATCATTCCCAGATTCCATGTTAGTGAATTTGCCTACTCACTAAACATTTTGGGGGGGGCTTTTTTTTTGAGACAGAGTCTCACCTTATCACCCCAGGTAGAGTGCTGTGGTATCACAGCTCACAGCAAACTCAAACTCCTGGATTCAAGCGATCCTCCTGCCTCTGCCTCCCGAGTAGCTGGGACTACAGGCGCCCGCCACAACGCCCGGCTAGGTTTTCTATTAATATTTCTAGTAGAGACAAGGTCTCACTCTTCCCCAGGCTGATCCTGAATTCCTGGTCCCAAGCCATCTTCTTGCCTCAGACTCCCAGAATGCTAGTTAAATTTATTTGTAATCCCCAAGTCAATTTGCAGACATGCACAGAGCAGCAAAAAATGTGAGTGGCCGACACGCATCGTTGCCGTCCCCAGCTGAGGTCGAACAAGGGGACGTGCCACCTCCTTATTTCAGCTCTCACACAGTGAACGAGTGCCCGTCCCTTTTTGCAGTCTATTCAGTGCAATGTTTTCCACATTTATTTACTGTTTGTTGGTGATCTCACTGTTGAAAATGGTCCCAGGCACAGCTAGGTGTGGTGGCATGCATCTGTAATCCCAACTACTCCAGAGGCCAAAGTGGAAGGATTGCTTGAGGCCAGGAGTTTGAGTCCAGCCTGGGCAACATAGTGAAACCCTGTCTCTAAAAACAGTAATAATAGGCCAGGCAAGGTGGCTCACGCCTGTAATCCTAGCACTCTGGGAGGCTGTGCTGAGACAATTGCTTGAGCTTAGGAGTTTGAGACCAGACTGAGCAAGAGCAAGACCTCATCTCTACTAAAAATAGAAAAATTAGCCAGACATTGTGGTGCTCATCGGTAGTCCCAGCTACTCGGGAGGCCAAGGCAGGAGCCCTGGAGTCTGATGTTGCTGTGAGCTGGGCCAATGCCACAGCACTCTAGCCTGGGCAACAGAGTGAGACTCAGTCTCCAAAAAATAAATAAGTAAAACTAAAATAGTAGGGCGGCACCTGTAGCTCATCGAGTAGGGCGCCGGCCCCATATACCGAAGGTGGTGGGTTCAAGCCCAGACTCGGCCGAACTGCAAAACAGAGAAATAGCCAGGCGTTGTGGCGGGCGCCTGTAGTCCCAGCTACTCGGGAGGCTGAGGCAAGAGAATCGCTTAAGCCCAGGAGTTGGAGGTTGCTGTGAGCTGTGTGACGCCA
>CAUYRH010085457.1:0-18044 GCA_963574655.1 Perodicticus potto
TGGGAGATAAAAGACCAGGATTGGAGAGAAGTACAGAAAAAGTTGCTCCAGTGTCCAAAAGAAATTTTCTCTCCTGGCGCTCCGCTATAAGGCAAACCTGGGGCTCTTGAGGGGTGATGACACAAGCTGGAGCCATGAGAACACTAAGGTAACTCTTACAGTGTCCTTACCACAGTGCTTGGGCCACATTAAGCATCCCGTAAGTATTATTGACAGTTTTGGGTTTTGGTATTATTGTGTGTTAAAACATTAAAAGACTGGTGATTTTCACATTCCGAAGTGAACTCAGAGGCCACCAAGCAGGGCTTGTCAAGAAGTTATAAATGGACACTTGGCGGCTCCTGGCCCCTCACCCACACAGAGGGAAAGAAAGGATCTTGAGTACATAAGCCCTGGGGAAGAGGGTTTCTTCTGAAACAGTGGAGCTGTGCTTTCCGTCTACTGTCCCAACGATCAGAGTGTCCCTCACCTTGAGCTGGGGAAAGAGACTTCACAGGGATTACTGGTGGCCGATTCAGCAGACTCTGTCCTGTGGTGGAGAGGAGAGACAGGACATGGTTGCCCGGGTCCTGAGAGCTTGCTGGAGTTTGCTGACCACATCCAGGCACATGCTAAAAGGAGCTGGCAAGATTGGCCAAGAGGGTCACCATCAATGAAGACCTGAGGAACCCGTGTGGGAAATGCCTTGAGGAGAGAAGCAGGAGTGACCAGTTAGCACAAAGATGCATTTGCCCATGACAAGGGGAAGTCCGGCAGGAATCACTAATAAAGGAATATGCTGAAGGGCTGGGAAGAGGAGGTGTGAGAGGGAGGAGGAAATCCCCAGGGCAAACAAGAAAAAGGATAACGGCCCAGGATAAGGAAGGACAGCTGCAAACCTCCAGGCCCAGGAAAAACAAAACCCAGCTCTCGTCAGAATTAGCATACCACATATAAGTTTCCACTGCTGCTATAACAACATACTATGAGACTTAAAAGAACCCAGATTTATTATTTGACACTTCTGGAGGTCAGAAGTCTGAAATGAATCTCAGGGCACTAAAATCGGGGTGTAAGCAGAGTTGCCTCCCAGCCAAGTTCTCCTCATGTTCCGTCCCACTGATGCTCCCTCCTGCCTCCCTTTCTGCTAACAGTGTAACAGAGGTAAAGGTCTGAAAAAGGGCAAAATGTATTCCGAGTTGTCACTTTAAAACCTCCCACCCTTTGGGGAATTTAAAACTGCATTCCTGCCCAAGGCCCATACTCAAAGGGCAGAAAAATGTTCCTTGTTTTGGTTTTCTTATATCTAAAGCCACAGGAGATGGCTCAACAGAATGTCCCAAGGTCAGGAGATCATCTTCACCAGGGATAAGGTCGACCAAAACCACCAGCTACAAACAACAATAGCCCAAAGCCACAACATGTGGCACTGGTCATACGGACCCAAACCCAACCTTTGAAACCACCCCCCTTTAAAAAGTCCTATATTGCTCCTTAAATGACAGTCTCTCAAATGCTAGTCTGCTGCCCTCCCCATTTGCTGGCAAATCAATAAACTTCTCTTTTCTTATCCTCAAACCGTTTGTCCTTATTCTTTGCTCTCACTGATTCAGACTTGGGGACAAGTATCAAACAAGGTCAGCTGATTAGCAACTTTAATTCCATCTATAGCCTCAATTCTCCTTTACCACCCAACCTAATATATTCACAGGTGGCAGGGATTAGGTACCTCTTCAGGGCCTTTATTGTGCCTTCTGGAATCACTAAGAACTTTTCTGCCCCTTGACTCCCTTTTCTGCTTTGAATTCCTCCGCAGAGAAGCCAGGGAAGCCCGCCAGTGTCAGCAGAGGAATAGACGTGCTGGGCTGGGAATGAGAGAAGACAACCTCCCCTCCTCCTCCAACATTCCCTGCATGCCCTTCCCACCACAGTGGAGCCAGCCAGGGGGAGGCCTAAGCCAGTGGGGGGACGGGGGGAGGTAGCTCATATTAAAAAAAAAAAAAGGCTTCCCACTTAGATTCCCCTCTCCACTGTCAGAGGTTCTAATCTCCCTCCAATAAATTCTATCCTGTCACTAAAATAAAGTAAACTAAAAAGATAAGACTCAGCGCCTGTGGCTCAATGGGCTAAGGCGCCAGCCACGTACACCTGAGCTGGCGGGTTCAAATCCAGCCCGGGTCCGCCAAACAACAATGATGGCTGCAACCAAAAAATGGCCGGACGTTGTGGCGGGCGCCTGTAGTCCCAGCTACTTGGGAGGCAGAGGCAGGAGACTCGCTTGAGCCCAGGATTGGAGGTCGCTGTGAGCTGTGATGCAACAGCACTCTATCCAGGGTGACAGCTTAAGGCTCTGTCTCAAAAAAAAAAAAAAAAAAAAAGAGTTTCTACTATTATACTTTATAATTAAAATAATTAAGGCTGTTTCTATGACATGATGTCCTGGAAGGTCTTTTGATTACCACAAAAAGATATGAAATTTTTTGTGGCTTTCAGCCAAGGGAAGGAGAAATTAGCTCCACTGCCTGGGTATAAATGGGTATGGGAAGAAAGGAAGAGAGTTGTTTTCTAACTAAACTCCGCTCCACAATTCCTATTAGTTCAACTACGTCCCACAATTCCTGTTAGTTCAATGTGCCAGTTAGTACTGTTGTTATTATTACCATTATTATAATTATTTCCTTCATTAGACTTTGAGAAACAGGAGGGTAGAAACCTATCCTATTCATCTGCTTATCTGTAGCACCAGCACGGTGCCTGAAATCCCATGAGCATTCAATAAAGGAAATAAATGTTCAGGGAATGTGTTTGCAACAACATCCCACAGGACCTGGGGCTGAGTATGATTCCAAATGGAAGCAGCCCTCATCTGATGTGTCCTACCAGATTTGCCACTTTCCAGTCGGGGAAAACCTTTTGCCAGAACGCAAACCCTCCCTTTTCCCTTTTAAATTGCAATCATTGTTTTCATCCTGAACTCCAGAATTGTATAATTATACCTTATTGCATATGGCACATACAGCTCCCTAAGAAGGCAGCCCCATCAAAATGTATAAGGCAAAGAGTTTGCATCTCTGATTTTAAATGGGCTTAACTGCTCAAATTAGAGTAGCTTTTCTATTCCTGAGAGAGAGGTGAGTGTTCAGAAATTCCAAGAACAATCAGGGCAGTAGTACCCTCCAGCCACGTCAGATTCAATCTCTGCTCAGCTGGAGCCAAAGCTGGGACCAAGATGCATGTGGGCTTCTGAAAGAGGAAAGCGAACATGTCAGCAGATCACAGCTGGCTTTAGATTTTTTACAGAAAAAAAAGAATATGGCAACATGAAAGATTGAGAGGAAAATATAAAGGAACAATAAGGTGCCTCCTGAATGCAGAGATAAAGCCACCCTCTCCAAGGGAACTGGGTAAAGTCAGCACATGACGGATAGGAGAAGTCCCACCCAAACCAATAACCCAGCTGCAGGGGCTCAGGAAAGACTCAAAAGTAATCGAAGAGACAGGCGAGTTTCCTAACACCTGAACTGTAACTAAAGAAAGCTATGGTCTAGGAAACCGCACAGAGCAGAATGGGGCTGAAGTAGGTAGTCTCTGCACAGAAAGGAGAGTGGAGGGGAATAATCTGGGAAGGCTTAGCCAGCCCCAGCCAGGGAGAGACAGTGCTTGGAGATGAGAGAGGTGGACACTCTCCAGGACTGGGGATGTTCATGAAGCTTCCAGTGACCTGGATGAAGTCTCCATCAAAAGCATTGTCAAAGGAAAAGAAGCTGTACTATGTAACATTATTATTTTGTCTTTTTTTTGCAGTCTTGGCCAGGGTTGGGCTTGAACCCGTCACCCCTGTTATATGGGGCCGGTGCCCTACTCCTTGAGCCACAGGTGCTGCCCTGTAACATTATTTAAAGAGGTTTATTCTGAGCCAAATTTGAGGACTGTGACCTTGAGCATGTGGACTTGTTGTGGTGGGGTTACAGTTTTTTTTAATACATTTCAAGGAGACATGATGTACAGGTAAAGTCATAAGTCAATACATGGAAGGCTTGCATTGGTTTGGCCCAAAAAGGTAAAACATGTCAAAGGGGGGGCACACAGGTTATAGATGGGTTTAAAGATTCTTCAGTTGACAATTGGATGGAAGAGTTAGAATATAGTAGACCAGGAGTCAGTGAAAAGGAATGCTTGAGTTAACATAAGGGCCTCTAAGCAGAGACAAACTATAGGACAAATGCCCAGGTTCAGGTAGTTGATTGTGTATATTGAGGACCGGCAGGTATGTCTTCCACAGCTTCAGGACCATTAATGACTCACTCAGGACATCTCTAATGAGAGAGAGACGTGAGGAGGCATGTCTGATCTTCTTTCTCATGACTAGCAATTTAGTTTGAGGGGATCCCCTGAGCCAAGAGGGGGTCTAATCAGTCAGTCATTGCAGGGGGAGCCATAAGATTTTATTTTAGTTCACAGCATCTGTCCATTCTCATCAAATAGTCTACTGATTACTAATTTACCTTCATAGATTCAGCGAAGAGTTTTAAATAATATAAAAACAGTAGGTAGAATATCCTCTGCAATTCAATAAACTTGGATTTTGGTTTGTACATTTGATTTCAGGAAAGCCTGGGTCATTCTCTAAGAATGACTCTAGGTTTCTGTCAATTCACCAAACAGTGGTGATCCATTAAGCCTGTCCTGGCAGCCGGTCGTAGCTCTTTCTGATTTCCAGTCTTGATCCTTTGGCCTTTGATTTTTAAATCTTTTGGAAGTATTAATATATTGAAATAACCCATCCTACACACACATATATCCCTACCTCACAGAGTGCTCCTACTTGTCCTTCAAGGCCCAACTTAATTGCTATACCTATGAGAAATTTTTTCTTGTTACCCAGTATTATGGGAGAGGGCAGGGTAGAGAAAGGAAAGCATAGAGTAATTAATGGGATCTTAAAGATTTACTGTTTTTCAACTTTTTTTGGCTGAAAAGCCCTTATTCAACCAAAAGATGATGTGGAAGCCAATATGTAAAACATGAGAAATGAATCTTCTCTAGCCGAAGGAGGCCCAGAACCTGTTCTCTGGGCTTCCCTGATCCACCCCCATTACAGCAAAACCCCTCATGTCAGTGTTTGTAAACCTCTTATCCATTCTGTTCTTACTCTCTCGTTTTACCAATGAGGAAACTGATATAGAATCTAATGTCAGAAAACAATTTATACAATCGTTTCATGAAGTTCTCTTAACCACAGATTATAAATAACATGACATTTACACTGTCAGTGCACTGAGTGGAGAGACAATCTATTGCCCCAGGGCAGAGGGAGAGTGAAGTGACTGTGGGGCTTTGAATTGAAACTCAGGGCCACTCAGGCAGAGAAACACAGCAAAGGGGAGAATTTCTGCAGTGCCCATGGAGAGAGCATTTTGGTCAGTCAGGCCAGAAGGAAATCCCAAGTTCCCACTAGCCCTGCCATGGGCTGACAAGAGCAGCCTGGGGCCTGTAATAAATTCATAAGGTAGTTGGCCCATAAGGGATTCAGTCCTTGGGCAATTCCTGTGACCATGCTGACTTGCAGCCAATGAACTTGGGGTACACATGACCCAGTGATAAACCAGCAGCTGCGGCCAAGCCAGTGCCTGTGTCATCCTGTAAGCAGCACGGCTCAAAGAGAGTCTTCTATCACTTAAGGAATCGAAAGGGAAGAGCTCAGAGGGCTGGCTTGGTTTTGCAACTTACGTATCAGCTCAGCCGCAGGTAAAATAAAATACCCAGCAGCCTCATGAGGCCCACGAGTTCGGGCCTTAGTTCCTAGATGGAACCTATCCTGGGCCAGAAAGAAACATACTACCTGAAGAGAAGGATCCAGTCCTGGCAGGAATCACCACTTGCTGACTAAACAGCCCTTGGACTTTGAACAAACATTAGAGGTAGCCAGCAACAGTCACCACAGGCTTTGAGTGAGACTGGACTGGCTTCAGGTGTGACCTGGTACTGATGGCCAAGAGGCAGTGCTGATGTCATTCCTTCCCCAACTCCAGAAGCCCGGCACAGAGCGTGAGAGATTTTACCCAGTGATCAAGGGAATTCTCTTGTATCTTACCCAAGCTCAGGAAGGCGGTACCACCAGGAGTCTGCCAGAGCCATAATATAACTGGGCTTGGGGCACTCCCATTGCTGATCCACCGCAGTGATCAGAGACTGATTTACTCATTAATAACTAGCTCTTCAGAGCCCAAGACATCAACAAACATAAAACAAACTAAATAAGGGACCAGTGACCAAGCCCAGAGTGATAGAGACAGGTGATCTTTCAGACAGAGAAGTCAAAAGAGCTGTCCCAAAGAAGCTCAGTGAACTTCAAGATGAGGCAGAGAAGGAATTCAGAAGCCTGTGCTGTCCATTCCTAGCCTTGGTAGGCATAACTTATCAATCTCACATGTGGCCCCAGAATGCTCTGTAATAGAGTATTTCTATAAGCTGCCAACAATTAATTATTAATTAACTATTTAATTGGAGTTGACATGTGAGATGAACTTACTTACCATTTCTATTCTAAATATTGATGTTTTTTCTGTCCTATATGTTAATATACTATACATTACTATTACATCATCACCCCAAGTCATCACTATTTCAAATTATATAAAAGGATATAATACACATATATAAGCTAACAGAAATCTTTTCTATATTAGCTATCCATTTTGGGAATTGACTCAAATCCAGTGGTGCAATTATAGTCTAATTACATTTTCCTTACTAGAATAAAAGATAAAAATAAAGGCACTAGGTTACTTGTTTGGTTGTGGCATCAATGCCAAAATAAAAAGTTTGGAGGAGTCCCCTGTTTTCAACTGACTGAAGATTAATTGATTCAAGCTTAAGTGAAAAAACACGGCATTTCAAAATCCAACTCTAGCTTAGCCATTCTCATTTTTAAAATATCTAAAATGTCTCACTGTTTGCTAATATTTTCCTCTGTGTGGAAATAAAGTGTTTTTCCAGTTAATTGCGCTGATTTCTACTTACTATGGACAATGGCCCAGGCAATCTTTAAAGCACAGCAAACAGCCCACTTGTTAGTTCTAAAAATCAGTCTCTCTCCCTAGCTTCCAGCCTAAGCTCTTAAAATAGGACTGACTTCTCTCTTGAGAACTTGGGAGAAAGTCAGTACCCAAGACTGACTCAGGGGTAGTGAACCTGAGTCAGTCTCCCCCATTGAGGAGTCACACACCTGCCTGGGCAGCTGAGGACACAGCACTTATGCCCGCCTGGTAGTCTTCAGTGGCCCTCTCCATCTCTCTGACTCTCTGGGGTCTGCTTGAGCATTCGCTGTGTGTGATTTTTCTCCTTTATGCAGTGATGACTATGCAATACCTCACCCCCTACAGCTGACCACAGCAGAAAAGACAGATTTTTCCTTTCTCTGGGACTATGGTGTAGACCTTCCTGCTACTCATCTCAATTTCCAGCAGCAAGTTAGTTTTTCAGCTCTAAAGTATGAATCTTCAAAGTATTGATTTCCTCTAAAGCCCACATGAAGCTCTGATCAGCTTCTGTGTACACGTATATGTACACATGTCAATGTGGGGAGGCTCTTGGAGTCCTTGGGTTCACTCTGAAATCAGAATATTCATCTCAGTGTCACTATTTTAGGGCTAAAGTACCTATGTGCTCATGACAAATTAAAATGCTTTGACTTAGAGCCCTAATATACAAATTTTGCCTGGATCTTGGAAACTTTTATGGAAAAGTTTTCATTTCTGTTTGTAATTATAATAGTTATGCTCAAAAAATACATATTTATATTGTAACACAAATTCAAATAGTGCTACCTGGCGCAAAATAAGAAAAGAAAAAGTCTTCCTTCTCTCTCTGCAGCCAACAGTCCCACTGCTCAGAAGTAACCACTCATAAAAGCTTCCTGTGTGTAGTTCTTACAGGATTACTCCTTAACACATAGTGTAATATTAAATTTCATGCATACTTTATTTTTTAATTTGCTAACTTATAGCATTATATACTGTCTGCTATGAAAAATGAGGAATTTCGTTCATTTATACTGGTCTCTCATACCCTTCCTTCTATATTTCTGGCAGCCACTTTTATTTTTTCAATTTTGTAGATTACATTCAGAAGCCTAAACTATGTATTTTTAGTTCTTAAATCTTTGACTTTACACGATATCTTGAGCCATTAACTTTACAAAATATGTTAGAATGAGGAAGTTAGTGTTCCTGAATTTGCCTTTCCTCGTAGCCTTCCAACTCCTGCCTCCCTATCTGCCTGTTATTCCATCGTATCACATACTTTACATGGCCATTGTCAAGGTTTATAATACTTAACTTCATATACAATGTTAAAACTTAACAAAGGCTTTCTGCTTTCCTTACAAGTTGATTCTCTATTGAAAGCCAATAGCTAGTGTTGCCAACACATAATTATGTATACATTATTCACTGCAGGCTATGAAGAATATAATTGGACCAACAGAGAAAACACTGTAATCTTAAATCACTAAACGTGTTCTGCTCAAAGGAGAAAGTAATTATCCAAACCTCAGAGGAGTAGAAACAGAGGAGCAGCACATTTCAAGCATATATGCACAATAATTAAATGATACACTTCCACTGCAGCACTAAGATTGCCCAGTGTGTTCACCCCTCTGATGGTTGAAAGGATAACATTTTCTTCTCACAGATATTCTCCAGGAATTTCTCTACTCCCTATTTTAATGTGGACTAACTTATTTCCATACCTACTAAATTTTTTTTTAATTTTTATTAAATCATAATTGTGTACATTGGTGCAATCATGGGTACAATGTGCAGACTTCACATACAATCTGAAATATTTTCATTAAACTATTTAACATAGCCTTCATGGCCTTTTAATCACTAGATGAAGACATTTATATTCTACATTTAGTAATTTTCACTTGTACCCTTGTAAGATGTACCGTAAGTGTGATCCCACCAATCACTCTCCCTCCACCCATCCTCCCCCCTCAGCACCCCTCCCTTGCCCCTTTCCCCATTCCTTGTGCTATAATTGGGTTTTAGCCTTCCATTCACTGGGAATTCTATAGTTATGGGCTAAAATTTAAATTTTGTGTATTTTTTTCACAACTTATAGGAAAGTATTCCAACAGAGTAACTAGACAAAATTTAAGCCACTTTATATGTAAGCATATTCATTGCAGCTAATGTAAATGCCTATTAAATTATAAATTATGGATAATCATGTATATTATTACTTTTTTTTTTTGAGACAGAGTCACTATGTCTCCCTGAGTAAAGTGCCATGGCGTCACAGCTCACAGCAACCTCAATCTCTTGGGCTTAAGTGATTCTCTTGCCTCAGCCTCCCAAGTAGCTGGGACTACAGGCGCCCACCACAACACCCGGCTGTTTTTTTGTTGTAGTTGTCATTGCTGTTTTAACTGGCCCTGGCCGGGTTTGAACCCACCAGCCTGGGTTTATGTGGCTGGTGCCCTGCCCACTGAACTATGGGTGCCACCCATCATGTAGATATTAGAGGTAAAGCTGTATAACTAAAGTAGAACAAGTTACTTAAGACACCATTGAAAGGAAAAAGCAAATTATGGCCTCACTTAAAAAAAGAAAAGGAAAACTACTTGCATGCCAATTTATGTATGAGCAACTCCCGAACAGTGCACAGAATGCTGTTAATAGTAGACAACATTGGGAAATAGATTTATGAGGAGATACCTGTAAAGGTGATTTCTTCAAATGAATTCAGGTTTTAATCTTTACTCTGTGGAAAGTGGAATTTATAAATGTTTTGTGATTTACACTTTTACAGGAGCACTGAAATGCCGCCGTTGCAGTTCTGTCATCCTGAGCTTCCATGTGCCATAATGCCTTCAGAGATTGAGTCTGGTAGCAGCAGTGACATTTTACCTCTTAACCTCTTTATCTTCATAGTCCATTGCTCTTTACCTCTTTATTTTCATAGTCTTGACTTTGATGTAGTTTATCAGACCTTTCATGATGTGTTGATCTGGCCCCCTCTTCTTTAGCTTCATGTGCTTTATTTGTCTTCATTGGGAAGGTTCAGTCTTTGATCTTGAACTACCATATACCAGAATAAAATTATTCCTCCTAAGTTGCCCCTGAAACTACTGAGGTCATCTGAACTAACTCAGAGCCAGGATTTTTTTTTAAAGTCGTCTCTGAATCAGAGTGCCTAATCATGGCCGTATCTTTAAGGAGGAAGAAACATCATTTCTCTCTTGAATATGATAATCTATTGGTTTTATTTGCAGTTTTATCCTCATTGGAAGCCATTTTCCAAACTGCTGTGTTGGTTCCAAGTGACTAATGTGAGGCCATAGCCCCTTTAAGCTAGTTTACACTTTTGGATTCAAGTGACAGAAACCTAACTAATACTGTCTAAAAAAGGAATGCTTTGGAAGTATATTGAGGCATCTCCAGGGACAGTGAAGATGGAGAGGGATGCAAATGGGTTAAGGAAATGAAAATTTGGAATAGAATGCTTGGAAAGATTTTCTTGATGCAGAGCAGCATGCATCATCTTCTCACATAGCAGAAAATGCACCTGCCATAAAGCTTCCACCAAAAAGGAGAAACTGACCCAACTCTCTTGGTCCTGAGTTAAAAAATTGGAGGAAGTGGATCACATACAATATGGCAGATTTTTCGCTTACTATAAAAATGGGTTTGAGGAGGAGATCCTACAAAAGCTATGCAAGTCACATATACAAATCCAGAGGGGTCTGAGACATAGCCCCTTTGTGGGACTCGCCTGCTTATAGCAAAAGTCAAACTGTCCCGTATTGTGTTTTTCTCAGGATACGTACAATTCCTGCTTCTGGTCCAGTCTTGTCTCCCGTGGTCCCTGTGCTCTTTGCTGTCTTGCCTCCCTGTTGTGAGATGTTATCCACCGTGAGCTCAGAGCATCCCTGCATGTTTTTGCTGGGTATCTGAACAATGCAAGGCTCTGACTTTTCTTTACTTGGACCATTTCTCAGTTTTGTGTTTGTAAAGGGTGATTTTGAAGAATCATCTTCCCCCAGGACACAGAGCAGTATTGCTTAGGCTTGCTGGAAAAATGGTGAATCTGCAACACATTTTGTGTTCTCCTCTTGTAATGCAACCCGCTATGTGTGCAGCCATCCCACGTCCTTCGTGAAGCAGGCTGACTGACACGGTGTTCACGATGCTTGCTGTGCTCTAAGTTTCCTGTCTTCTTCTGCCAGCATCCGTGAAACAGTAATGAGGGGAAACATCCAGATTCTTTGCACTCCCGACAACTGCCTCCCGTCCACAACCATCCACAGACCTGGTGTTCCACTTCAACCGTTTCTCAATGATTCACTGGTTTCCCCAGTGAATCGTACCTTTTATAAGTCTTGCCAATTGTTGCCTCTCTCTGGAATACCATTTCCTTCCTTTTCTTCTCCCATTCTTATTTGACCCACTTGCATTCAAATTTGTTTTGCTATTTATCAGATTTGTGAATTTAAAGAAATTTAACGATAATACACTCAATTTCTCATTTGTAAAATAGGAATATTTTCTACCTTGGAAGTTTTTTTTGTAAGAAGACTACAAACCATCTATTTAAAAAAGGATTTAAGATGTTGCTCCAAATCTTCTCTGATCTCTTTTCATCTCTTCAAGAAGAGGAAAGCAGGCAGCACCTGTGGCTCAAAGGAGTAGGATGCCAGCCCCATATACCGGAGGTGACGGGTTTAAACCCGGCCCCGGTCAAAAAAAACTGGAAAAAAAAAAAAAAAGAAGAGGAAAGCATTTCTTCTTCTGTGCTCTTACAAAACTTAGTCCATCTCCTATAGCATTTTATCACTTTATTTTTTCTTCTGAGATAGGGTCTCGCTGTGCTGTGGGCTAGAGTATACAGACATCGTCACAGCTCACTGCTGCCTTAAATGCCTGATCTCAAGTTGTTATTCTGCGTCAGGCACCATGCTGGCTAATTTTCTTTTTAATTTTTATGGAGATAAGATCTCCCTGTGTTGCTCAGATTGGTCTCAAACTCTGTCCTCAAGAGTTCCTCCCTTCCTGGCCTCCCAAAGTGCTAAGGTTACAGGCATTATTGTATTCATTGTTTACCAAATGTGTTTCTCTCTAGTCTGAGCCTTGAAAACTAGATAAAACTGCATTTTATCTATCATATTTGGTATCTTTAATAACTATCACAAGGTCTTGTATAGAACAGGTGCTTAATCAATATTTTATGAATTCATTTGACTTACTAATCAAATAAAGAACAGGAAATTACCCTGAAATTTAGCATAGGTGGGAGGAAGACTCAACATCTTCTGAAAAGTATCCTGAGAATGGAGGGTTAGAAGCTATTTACACCACACAGGTGTCTGTTTTTACCCACAATATGGAAATATGTAGATTTGTCTTTAAGATGCCATTTTTAAGATCTCTTTAAAAAAATTTCTGAATGTTCTTAAATTAGGGCAAAAACCAAGTTTTACTTTAAATGTTGAAAAAAATTTACAGTAGTTAAAACTGCTATAGAATGGTGGCTTCAGTAGGCTGGAGGTGACGTGTGGGTGCATTGCTTTGTGTTTCAGTTACATTTAGGTCTTTTGCTTACATCAAAATAGCTATGAGTCAGGAACGTGCTTTTCCTCAGATTGGCCCTTCTTTCTGCAATTACTACGGTTTCTCTACCTCTCTCCCACCACCTATCACTGGGTCAGTTCCTTTTTCAGGACTGATGCAGGGTCAGTCAGTCTGTATGCACCCAGAGCAAGCAGATTCAGTCTGGAAGTGTGACCTAGAGAAGGGAACAGGACCTGTCTGCCCTGGTGTACTGCCTCTAATTGTGGGCTGAGAGAGCCACTCCTTCCAAAGAAGCACCCTGGGATGAGAGAGAGAGCGTCATGCTCTCTGGGCAGTGTATAGTTAATAGAGTCTTATGCTGTAGGCCCCTTCAGTAGTGTGTGTTATAAAAGTTCAAGAAGAGCTAGTAATGTGAGCCAGAAGGAGTGAAGCAATTCAATGTTTTAATAGTTTCCAATTAGCTATAGATTTCTATTTTATGTGTGCACATATATTTGTATTCCAGCTTGTTCAGTGTTAGATAAAAGCACTGAGGTTCACATAATCTGAAAACAATTACGTGGAAAAGGAATATGATCTAAGAGTAAAAATAATCCAAAAAATTTGAGTAGTAAAAATAACATAAAATGAGATATAAGATTAGGACAAAAGATACATGTACATTTTATTTTAGCAGAATGAGATCTCAACATTTTTGAGCCAGGCCAAAAATTTTGGCTCTGAGTTTCCTCCTAGGCATTATAAAGAGTAATGCAATCAGTAACGTGATTCAGAGCAGTTATTAGGAGAGAATGATCCTAGTGTGATCCTATCTGTTGGTCTGTCATATGACTTATTGTTCATATGTTGAGGTTTGTTCTTTATATAAGTGTTTTTTGAGAGTTTTAATTGTGAAGGGATGTTGAATTTTATTGAATCCTTTGTCATCAGTTGAAGCAATCATATGGTTTTTGTCCTTTGTTGTGTTGGTATGATGTATCACATTGATTTTTTTGTATGTTTGAACCATCCTTGGATCTCTGGAATGAATCTCGCTTCATCATGATGAAAAATCTTTTGAACGTATGGCTGATGGTAAGTGTTTGGTAGAATTGAGCAGTATCTGGCCCTGGAATTTTCATTAATGAGAGACTTATTATTGCTTCTGTCTTGTTTCTGTCATTTTTTAAATTCATGTTTCAATCTTGGTAGATTATATAAGTCTAGATTATATAAGTATAAAGTCTATCCATTTCTTCTAGGTTTTCCAAATTATTCGCATGCAGTTGCTTGTAGTAATCTCTAATGATCCTTTGAATTTCTGCAATATCTATTGTAATGTGCCCTATTTCATCTCTGATTTTTATTTGGGTCTTCCCTCTTTTGTTTTCTTAGTCTGACCCCAAATTTGCCAATTTTGTTTATCTTTTCAAAAAACCAAAATTTTGTTTCATTGATTTTTTTTTCTGTTTTTTTTTTTTTGTTGTTTTTGTTTGTTTCAGTGTCTTTTATTTCTACTCTGACCTTTATTTTTTCTTCTGCTAATTTTAGGTTTGGTTTTCTTTTATTTTCTAGTTCTTTAAGATTCACAGGTCATTTATTTGTTCTATTTTTCTGATGTGGGCAGTTATTACTGTAAACTTTCATCTTTCTGCTTTTGCTGTATCCCGGGTTTTAGTATGTCGTGCTTCCCTGTTTATTTGTTTTAAGAAATTTTAAAATTTCCTTCTTAATTTTTTGTTGACCCACTGACGTTCATGAGGAAACTGTTTAGTTTCCAAATGTTTGTATACTTCATTAAAGTATTAAATTTTGGTATTAAATTTTAGTTTTATACTATTTGGGGCAGAGGTAATACTTGATATGGTTTTAATTTTTTGAAAATTTTTTTTAAAGACTTGGTTTTGGGTCTACTATATGGTATATTCTTGAGAATGATCTATGTTCTGAGAAGAAGAAAGCATATTCTTTAGCTGTTGGATAAAATGTTCTTTAAGTGTCTATTAGGTACATTTGGTTTATAATGTAGATTTATGTCCAATGTTTCTTTGTCGCTTTTCTGTTTGGATAACCTGTTCAATGCTGAAAGTGGAGGTGTTGAGGTCTCCTTTTGCTGTGTTGGGATCTGTCTCTTTCTTTAGCTATAAAAATATTTGCTTGACGTATCTTGGCGCTCTAGTATTGGGTGCACATATATTTATCACTTATATCCTCTTGCTGAATTGACTTCTGTATCACTATATAATGATATTCTTTGTCTTTTTTTGTTTTTGTCTTGAAATGTATATAGTTGAAATATAACTACTTCTCTGCTCCTCTGGTTTATGTTTGCTTGGAATATCTTTTTCCATTTCTTTACTTTCAGTCTATGAGTGCTTTTTAGATGAAGTGAGTTTTCTGTAGGCAGCATAAGTTGGGTCTTATTTTATTATTCAGTCATTTTGTTTTTTTGATTGGCAAGTTTAGCCTGTTTATATTCAGTGATATTATTGATAAATGAGGCGTTATTATTTCTATATTGTTTGAATTCTAGTTGATTTGTGGTCCTTTTCTTTCTTTCTTCCTTTGCGTAAAAGTGATTTTCTCTCATTAGTGTCTTTTAACTTCTTGCTTTTTATTTTTTGTGTATCTATTGTATGTTTTTGATTTGAAATAATTATGTAGCTTGCAAAAATATTTTAACCAATTATTTTAAATTGATGGTAGCATAACTTTGGTTACCAAAAAAAAAACAACAAAAATATCAAATGGGCAAAGAGAAATTAAAAAAAAAACAACAACCTCTACGCTCTAACTCCACACCCCTGTTTTTTGACTTGTTTTTACTTATAGCTTTTGATACTATCAATCTCTTAAAAAGTTCTTGTAGGTTATTAACTTTGGTAATTTTGTCTTTTAGTCTTCCTACTCAAGATTATGGGTAGTTTACAGATCATAATTATAGTGACTAAGAGTATTCTAGGTTAACCTAACTCTTACCAGTGAGTTAATATTATATTCATATGATTTCCTGTTGTTTAATACTCTTTCTTCCAGACTAAGGAACTCCCTTTAGCATTTCTTTTAAATTATGTTTGGTGTTGGCCAAGTTTTTCAGCTATTGTTTTTTTTGTGAAAATCTTTATTTTTTCTTCATGTTAAAGGGATATTTTTGCAGGATGTAATATTCTAGGATTAAAGTTTTTTTTTCATTTAGCACTTTTTTTTAAAAAACAGAGTCTCACTTTGTCACCCCCCTGTAGAGTGCTTTCAAACTTTTAGGCTCAGCCTACCAAGTAGCTGGGACTATAGGCGCTCACCACAACTCCTGGCAATTTTTAGAGACGGGGTCTCGCTCTAGCTCAGGGTAAATTTTGAACTCATGAGCTCAAACGATCCACCTGTCTTGGCCTCTGAGAGTGCTAGGATTATAGACATGAGCCACTTCACCGGCCTCATTTAGCACTTTTGACTATGTCATGTCACTCTCTCCTGGCCCATAAAGTTCCCACTGAGAAGTCTGCTGCAAGATGTGTGGAAGCTCCATCATATTTTGTGTCTTTTCTCTTCATGATCTTAGGATCCCTTCCTTATTCATGACCTTTGGGAGTGTGATTATGAAATGCCTTGAGGTAATCTTATTTGGCTTAAATCTACTTAATGTTTTTTAACCTTGTTGTCCTTGAATATTTTTTATCTTTCTCTAGGGTTGAAAAGTTGTTACTATTTCTTTGAATAAATTTCTGTTCCAGTATCTCTCTCTCCTTCTACTTTAAGGCCAATAACTCTTAGGTTTGTTCTTTAGAGGCCGTTTTCTAGATCTTTAATTCAATTCTCTCTCTCTTTTCCCCTTCTGTATATTTTCATGTAGTTCATTTCCAAATATACTAATTCTTTCTGCTGCTTCATCAGTTCTGCTGTTGAGATACTTTGTTGCATTTTCAGTTCAGCAATTGAATTTTTCAGCTCTAGAATTTTTGCTTGATTTTTTTTATTTCAATATCTTGCTTAAATTTCTTTGATAGGGTTATGAATTCTTTCCTTTGTTGTCTTGAAGTTTGTTGACCTACCTTATAATAGCTATTTTGGATTCTCTGAAAGGTCACACATCTTTGTCATTTGAGGATTTGTCAGTGCGGTCTTATTTAGTTTGTTTAGTGAGGTCATATTTTCCTGGATGTTCATGCTTATATATATTTATTGATGTCTGAGCGTTGATTAGATGCTAATCTTTGCAGTCTATGCTTGTTTGTACCTACCTTTCTTGAGAAGGCTTTCCATTCATTCAAAGGTCTGAATCTTTGTCATTGCAGCCATATTAACACTAGGGGGTGCCCCACACCCAGTAAAGCTGTGATTCTCGTATAGTCCTGGTAATACAGCCTTTGGCAGCCTTAGGTAAAATATGGAAGAATTCCTGGATTACTAGCAAAGTCTCTCACTCTTTTCTTTCACTTTCTCCCACGCATATTGAAATTAGGAAACCAGAAAGGAATCTCAGTTTTTGGGACTTTGGCTTTTAGCCTGTCAAACTGTTTATTCTTTTTCTCTTTACTTTTTTCTTTACCCCTAGTGTCAGCAGTGTAACTACGGTTATTTTTGTCCCTATGATCTTTTTCTGTTTGCCTTTTGTAAAATACCCTATGAATGTATACTTTTATTTATTTATTTATTTAAATATTTTGTATTTTACAAAATACATGTATTTTATTATTCTTCATTACATTATTTCCCCACCCTCACCCCCCAGTGTTAAGACAGAATTTATTTACAGAAAAGAATACAGAAAACACTAAAGCTCCCGGTAGAGGGAGAGAATTCAAGTGGGGAGAGAGAAGCTCTCTCCGTTCCTCTCCCGGTCTTTCCCCATCTCCTCCTCTAGGCCTTTAGCCTCAGGGTATATATAGGTGTATGGGTTCCTTGGCCAGGAAACGAATGAATACAGTCCCTTCCGCTGGGGGCAAGGCGAATGAGTGTATCAATGAATGGATACAGTCCATCCATGGAATTGAGGCCTAGGAAATTCACAAGAAATTGACCTAGGCATAGGAAATGGGGGTTCCACATTTAGTCCTAAGTGTAAAGTGAAGGAGACACCAAGGCACAGGTGTATCCTCAGCAGTTGTCCAGCCTTTTTGGCTATTGGAGCCTCTGGTGGGGGTTGGAGGTCCCCCTCCTTGCCTGTCATCCAGCCCGTTGGCTCTTCAGCTGGCTGCCGCAGCACCAACACTGCCAAAGAGGAGGCGGCAGGTCCGCCAGCTCCACTGAGCTGGCCAGGGCGCCAAATGTCCTGCATCAATTCTCCCTCTCCGAGTAGAAACTGTAACTGCTATTAGGGAAAAGGGGCGAAGACTCAATCTAACTGCTTCCTGCTGAATCGGGCAATGATAGAAGGGGGCAGTTAGGGTTTCTCCGAAGGGAGAGATACAGGGGTTCATGGACTGGAACCATCTTTATTGCGTGTGGCTTGATGACATTTCTGGAAAACATAAATCTGATTAGTATAATCAGTAATAGGCAAAGGTAGAA
>CAUYRH010085460.1:0-19165 GCA_963574655.1 Perodicticus potto
GGGCGCCTGTAGTCCCAGCTACTTGGGAGGCGGAGGCAAGAGACTTGCTTGAGCCCAGGAATTGGAGGTTGCTGTGAGCTGTGATGCCACAGCACTCTATCCAGGGTGACAGCTTGAGGCTCTGTCTCAAAAAAAAAAAAAGGAAGTGTTGTGTGGGCTCGGCGCCTGTGGCTCAACAGGCTAAGGTGCCAGCCACGTACACCTGAGGTGGCGGGTTCGAATCCACCCTGGGCCCGCCAAACAACAGTGACAGTTGCAACCAAAAAAATGGCCGGACGTTGTGGCGGGCGCCTGTAGTCCCAGCTACTTGGGAGGCGGAGGCAAGAGACTCACTTGAGCCCAGGAATTGGAGGTTGCTGTGAGCTGGGATGCCACGGCACTCTATCCAGGGTGACAGCTTGAGGCTCTGTCTCAAAAAAAAAAAAAAAAAAGAAGAAGTGTTGTGTGAGTATAGGAAAATCAGTTTTGGACTTCTGTCTATCTCAGCATACAACACATGGCCTGCCCTGACCTTCCATCTCTGTCCTGCTGAGATTCTGTGGTCTAGCACAATATCTCCTCCTTTGCCAATTCTTTTCCCTAAAGCTGTCTCTCCTTTCCTCTACAGGACTTCACAGCTATGCTGACTAGGAGTCAGTGGAGGGCATTGTGGCAGGCACCTGTAGTCCCAGCTACTTGGGAGGCTGAGGAAAGAGAATCACTTAAGCCCAGGAAATGGAGGTTGCTGTGAGCTGTAACGCTACAGCACTCTACCCAGAGTGACAACTTGAGGTTCTGTCTCAAAAAAAAAAAAGCTGTGATATATATATATAGTGTGTGTGTGTGTGTGTGTGTGTGTATGTATATATATATATACAATGGAGTACTATTCAGTGGTAAGAAAAGATAGAGACTTTACATCTTTTGCATTAACTTGGATGGCTCTAAAACTCATTCTTCTCCTTAGTAAAGTATCATCAGAATGGGAAAGCAGGCTCGGCGTCTGTAGCACAGTGGTTACGGCGCCAGCCACATATATCCAAGGCTGGCAAGTTTGAACCCGGCCTGGGCCACCTAAACAACAATGGCAACTCCAACAAAAGAATAGCCGGGTGTTTTGGCAGGTGCCTATAGTCCCAGTTACTTGGGAGGCTGAGGCAAGAGAATCACTTGAGGCTTGGAGGCTGTGGCTCAAGCGGCTAAGGTGACAGTCACATACACCTGAGTTGGTGGATTTGAAGCCAGCCTGGGCCTGCCAAACAACCATGATGGCTGCAACCAAAAAATAACCAGGCGTTGTGGTGGACGCCTATAGTCCCAGCTACTTGGGAGGCAGAGGCAGGGGAACTGCTTGAACCCAGGAGTTGGAGGTTGTGATGAGCTGTGATGCTATGGCACTCTACCCAGGGCAATGGCTTGAGGCTGTCTCAAAAAAAAAAAAAGGAGAATTGCTTCAGCCCAGGAGTTAGAGGTTGCTGTGAGATGTGACACCACAGACTCTGAGGGCAATATAGTAAGACTCTGACTGGAAAAAAAAAAAAGGGGGGGGAAATAAAGTATACAATGTACTCAATTTTATTATGTATTATAAAGACAGTAAACAATGTAACACATGCCCACATAGGAGAAAAACTTAATTCTATTCAAGTTGGGGGAAGGGGAACAAAGAAGGGGAGGAGGGAATCAGGGTGCTCCCACTTAAAGGGAACAAAGTAGGGATGTATGGCACACCTCTTGGGTGTGGGACACAACTACAAGGACTCTATCTAACAAATTGAAAATTTGTGACCTGGTTGTTTGGTTCTCGTTGCATTATTTCACAATAACCTGAAATTAAAAAAATAAATAAATAGGCCAGGGATGGCAGTTCACACCTATAATCCCAACACTCTGGGAGGCGGAGGTGGGTGGCTGGGTCTCACAAGTTCAAGACCAGCCTGGGCAAGAGCAAGACCTTGTCTCTAAAAATAGCTAGGAGTTATGGCGGGTACCTGTAGTTCCAGCTACTAGGAAGGCTGAGGCAAGAGAACTGGTTTACTCCCCAAGATTAAGAGTTTGAAGTTGCTGTGAGCTATGATGCTGGCCAGAGTACTCTACTGAGGGTTACAAATTGAGACTGTTTCAAAAAGAATAAAAAATTAAAATAGGGTGGCGCCTATGACTCAGTGGGCAGGGCGCTGGCCCTCTATAGTGAGGGTGGCAGGTTCGAACCCGGCCCTGGCCAAACTGCAACAAAAAAATAGCCAGGTGTTGTGGCGGGCGCCTGTAGTCCCAGCTATTCGGGAGGCTGAAGCAAGAGAATCGCCTAAGCCCAGGAGCTGGAAGTTGTTGTGAGCTATGATGACATAGCACTCTACCAAGGGCGACAAAGTGAGACTCTGTCTCTAAAAAATATTAATAAATAAAAATATAAATAAAAAGTCCTTGTCACAGCCCTCAGGCTCTGTAACTACTCTGCACTTTGTCCTAGCCATAAGGCCTTCTCATGTTCCCTGAATGGGTTTGGCTGCATCTCACGACCTCTGCTCTTGCTGCTGCCTTACTCTGGACAGCTCTTGAGTCCATCGTGATATGCCCAACTGCTCTCAGCACGTGAGCATTCACAGTCTACTCAGGATACCTCCATCAAGAGGCCTTTGCTGAAAGGAGAACTATCTGAGCAGCACAGGCCCACCAGGAAGGCACCTGGCTGTTCCTGAGCACTCTGGGTATTTAATGGTGAAATCAACACTTGTCAAGTCTCCCTAAGGAGGCGTAGTACTTCCCAATGTAACTCTGGCTTGAGAGGAGATAAATCTGAGGAGATGAGAGCTGGCCAGCCTTGGAAGCACAGAAACAGGCAAGCAAACAAGAAAAGCTCCGTCAGTGCCTAACCAGAGTTTGGACACCTGAGAGAGAATCGTGGCTGCTGAACATGACCAATGCTCAGGGTACATAGTTCTCTCTGCCTGAAATCCCAGAATATAAGACACACTTGTGCTGTGCTCCCAAGCCAACTCCTGGTTGTAAGATGGCTTGTCACATGTGTTTGCCTACTAGGAGAGCATTTGTTGGTCGTACAGAAAGGAGTAGTAGAGTTTCTGGTGATAATTTCTCTTTTTGAAAAACCAACTTATTGACATTTTTATTTTGTTCATCAGTCTGGAGAGCTGATCGATAAAATGCCCTTGAAAGACTAAACCTATTCTGTTGACAAATTGCCAAGATCCTCTATCTCTTTTTAGATAAAAACCAACTCCCGAAGGCACAGCCCTGTATATTCTGACGTCTATAAGTCCCCATCTTCTCACAACCCACTGCACCTCCACCTCCTTGGTCAATGCTCCCCCACCATGCCTTACACTTGCTGTTCCTTCTGTCTGAAATGCTTTCCCCAGCACCTGTCTGGGTGGCAAGCTCCTCTTAAGATCCTTTCTGACTTGGCTTGGTGCCCATAGCTCAGTGGTTAAGGGCACTGGCCACATATACCTGGGGTGGTGGGTTCAAACCTGGCCTAGGCCTGCTAAACAACAATGACAAGTGCAACAAAAAAGTAGCTGAGCATTGTGGCAGGGGCCTGTAGTCTCAGGTACTTGGGAGGCTGAGGCAAGAGAACTGCTTAAGCCCAAGAGTTCCAAGTTACTGTGAGCTATGATGCCACAGCACTCTACTGAGGACAACATAGTGAGACTCTGTCTCAAAAAAAAAAAAGAGGATCCTTCTTGACTGACCTCCCTATCTTAACCCCAATTATTCTCTATCACATGTCATTCTGTTCTAGTTTTCCTTACTTTGCTATTCTTTTTCAAGGCAGAATCTCACCCTGGGTAGAGTACTGTGGCATCATATCTCATAGCAACCTCGAACTCTTGGGCTCAAGCGATCCTCCTGGCTCAGCTTTCAGAGTTGCCAGGACTACATGTGCCCACCATAACACAAACTCCCGAGCTCAAGCAATCTAACCCACCTTGGCCTCCCTGAGTGGTGGGATTATAGGCATCTGTTCTAATTTTCTTCATTCACTGGCCAGTTTCTGAACTTATCTCTGATGCTTACTAGTTGTCTCCATCCCTCCCTCTTAATCCCAAAGTCGGCTCTAGGAGGGGCAAGGCCCTGTTTGTCTTACTCATGATTAACTTCCCTGAGCTCAGAACAGTGTCTGGCCCCACAGTAGGTATTTAGCAAATATCTGTTGAAAGAAAGAAGGGATGGATAGTTTAAATACAAAAAATATGATAGTTTAAAGAAAAAGTTATATAAAATATTATTCTGTTTGGAAAAAAGCCCTATCTGGCAGCTGGACACTAAAAGCAAAGCACTAATAAATTCTTAAGTTGCTTTGCTAACAATATCATTTATCTCAAGGGGGAGTAAACCAATTACTTCTGTTTGAACTGTTCCCAAGAAGCTACAGTATTTTGTCATTTGAAAAAAAGAAAAAAACTCAACTTTTATGGGCCAGGCCTGTAATCCTAGCACTTTGGTAGGCCAAGGTGGGAAGATTGCTTACAGCCAGGAGTTCAAGACCAGTCTGGGCTATAGCAAGACCCCGTCCTTACAAAAAAATTTTAAAAATTAGGTGGGTGTATTGGTACATACCTGTAGTCCCACCCACTGGAGGAGGTGGCTGAGGCAGTAGGATTGCTTGAGCCCAGGAATTTGAGGTTGCAGTGCCGTATGAACTTGCTACTGCACTCTAGCCCAGATGACAGAGCCAGATCCTGCTTCACAAATACCCACATCCACAAAAACAAAAATACAAAAAAACCTCCTATGGTCCTAGCTACTCAGGAAGCTGAGGCAAGAGAATCGCCTAAGCCCAAGAGTTGGAAGTTGTTGTGAGCCATGACTCCATAGCACTCTAGCGAGAAAGTGAGACTCTGTCTCTAAAAAAACCCAAAAAAACCAAAAAACAAACAAAAAAAAAACCTACTAAAATATTATATTGTTACCAAAAGCAGCCAGCAGAGGGAGCCTTTGCAAGGAATCACACTGCAAGGTCTTTTACACAGAGGTGTTTTCTTTCTTTTTTTTTTTCTTTGCAGTTTTGGCTGGTGCTAGGCTTGCACCCGCCATCAGTGCCCTACTCCTTGAGCCACAGGTGCCACCCTACACAGAATTTTGTAAGTAAACTGAAGTGTTAACCATTTTATTTTATTTTTAATTTTATTTATTTATTTAGTTGCAGTTTTGGCTGGGGCCGGGTTTGAATCTGCTACCCTCAGCATATGGGACCCGTGCTCTGCTCCCTGAGCCACAGGTGCCACCCCCGTGTTAACCATTTTAGTACTAGCTGTTTATAGAAACTCAACTCTCCAAAAGTACAAACTGTTTGCTTCAAAATGAGAATTCTAATTAAGTTTCTTTCTTTCTTTTTTTTTTTTTGTAGAGACAGTCTCACTTTATCGCCCTCAGTAGAGTGCCGTGGCGTCACACAGCTTAGAGCGACCTCCAACTCCTGGGTTTAGGCGATTCTCTTGCCTCAGCCTCCCGAGTAGCTGGGATTACAGGCACCCGCCACAACGCCCGGCTATTTTTTTGTTTGTTTTGCAGTTCGGCTGAGGCTGGGTTTGAACCCACCACCTTTGGTGTATGGGGCCAGTGCCCTACTTGCTGAGCCACAGCACCGCCATCTAATTAAGTTTCTAATTCTAAAGAAGTTTCATTTTTTTCAATGAAAACTTGAATTGGAAAAGCAATTTAAGATTTTAGAAATGTGGGTAGTGTCTGTGGCTCAAGGAGTAGGGCGCCAGCCCCATATACCCTGCCCCAGCCAAAATAAACTGCAAAAACAAAAAAAGATTTTAGAATGTAAAAATCTTTTTTTTTTTTTTTTGGAGACCGAGCCTCAAGCTGTCACTCTGGATAGCGCACTGTGGCATCACAGCTCACAGCAACCTCCAATTCCTGGGCTCAAGCAAATCTCCTGCCTCTGCCTCCCAAGTAGCTGGGACTACAGGCACCTGCCACAACGCCCAGCCATTTTTTGGTTGCAGCTGTCACTGTTGTTTGGCGGGCCCAGGCTGGATTCAAACCCGTCAGCTCAGGTGTACGTGGCTGGCGCCTTAGCCCGTTGAGCCACAAGTGCCGAGCCAGAAATGTAAAAATCTTACAGAAAAGTTAGCTTTTGGGTGGCGCCGTGGCTCAAGGAATGCCAGCCCCATATGCCAAGGGTGGCAGGTTCAAACCCAGCTCTGGCCAAACTGCAACAAACTATAGCCAGGCATTGTGGCGGACGCCTGTAGTCTGTCCCAGCTACTCCGGAGGCTGAGGTGAGAGAATCGCCTAAGCCCAGGAGTTGGAGGTTGCTGTTAGCTGTGACGTGACGGCACTCTACCAAGGGCGATAAAGTTTGAGACTCTCTTAAAAAAAAAAGAAAGAAAGAAAAAAAAGTGAACTTTTGTTTAACTATTTGATTAATTTCAGGACACAGTATACCATCCAACCACTCAAATTAAAATTTTGGTGGGGGGGACTAATAGAAAGGTCTGGGAACACAAAGTGAACTGCTAACCCTTACATAATATCAGGATCTAAACAGAATCAGAATTCTTTTCTCACATTTTAAGAATAAGAATAGCTTGGGCAGCACCTGTGGCTCAGTAAGGTGCCGGCCCCATATACTGAGGGTGGCAGGTTCAAACCCAGCCCCGGTGGAACTGCAACAACAACAACAAAATAGCTGGGCGTTGTGGTGGGCACCTGTAGTCCCAGCTACTCGGGAGGCTGAGGCAAGAGCATCACCTAAGCCCAGGAGTTGGGAGATTGCCGTGAGCTGTGTGACGCCACTGAGGGCGATAAAGGGCATGGAGAGGGATTTACTAAGGGCGATAAAGTGAGACTCTGTCTCTACATAAAAAAAAAAAAAAATAACAATAGCTCGTTACTAATTTTATTCCACATACGTACCAACGGTGCCTCTGCTTCTTACTATCTCTTTCTACTTAAATGATTTATATGTTTTCTTTATAACTGTTCACCAAGATTATCAATTTAATAGAAAATGTTTTATCATGTAGTTGAATTTATGGTGGGGGGGATGTATATGTATGTTTACATTACAAAGAAATTATATTACATTATTGTAATGTATGTTTAATTTTTCCTGTTTATTTTATGTTTTAGAGATAGAATTTCTGTCTCCTGGGTTCAAATGATCCTCTTGCCTCAGCCTCCTAAATAGCTAGGACTACAGGTGTGTGCCACTATACTCTGCTGATTTTTTTGAATTTTTTGTAGAGATGGCAACTCACTATGCTACCTAAGCTGGTTTCAAACTCCTCGTCTCAAGTGAGACTCCCGTCTCAGATTTCCAAAGTGCTTGGATTGCAGGATTAAACCAACACATCCAGCCATTTACTGTTTATCCTTAGAGGTAAAATTATAGAATTGCTGACATTGTGTTTATTCTCTATTCAATAACCCATTTGCCTATTTTTGTAGTCTGAGTAAAATCAGTACTGTCACAATATTTAGTATTTTTATTCTATTCTATTCATTCACTTATTTATTTATTTTTTGAGACAGAGCCTCAAGCTGTCACCCTGGATAGAATCCCGTGGCATCACAGCTCACAGCAACCTCCAATTCCTGGGCTCAAGCGAGTCTCTTGCCTCCGCCTCCCAAGTAGCTGGGACTAAAGGCACCCACCACAACACCCAGCTATATTTTTAGAGACAGGGTCTTGCTCTTCCTCGGGCTGCTCTCTGAACACAGCTCAAGCCATCTACCTGCTCTGGCCTTCCAGAGTGCTAGGATTATAGGTGTGAGCCACTGCCGGGCCAATATTGTTATTCTAAAACAATTTAACAACATTTTGGGCAGAATGGTGTCATAAGGCACCATTTTTACTTTGCCTTCTTTAATTATTAGGTGAAGTTACAATTTTTTTCCATCTATTCATTAATCATATGTCTTCTGACTTATCTGTTCATGTCCTTTGGCCATTTTCTTAATGATCTGCAGGAGCTTTTTGTAGCAGCCCATAAAGCCTATGGCTAGGAGTGAGAGTTATAAGAAATACCTGTATAGCTCAATAATGGAACACCTGGGTGGAAAGGGCATGGAGAGGGATTTAGCTTTCCTAACAAGCATGAGAGCTCATGAGATGAGAGCAGTGGTGAATTGGCAGTCTCTACACCCGTGGTGTTGAGAGGCACGAGATCGACCTTATATTAGGCTGGAGGAGAAGGCAGACAAGGAGCATGAGCATTCTATCATGGACTCACTTCTCTGACTGTCTCGTCTCCTGCCTGCAGAACACCAGCACCGCATCTCTCTGCTAAAGATTACCAAGCTCTGCTAAAGACTAAAATCTATCTTTCTAAGAAGACTGCTTTATTCTAAGACTCTCTCTCTCTCAATCCTGCTGAAGTAGAGAGCCCTCAGGCACCTAAGAGAAACTGAACCTGAACAAGGTAACTTAGCGGTCCGCGTCCGGAACCTAGTTAAGCCGGGCCTGAAACCTGGCCAGTCCTGGGACCTGGCAAGAAGTGTCAGAGGTGACATGTGACAGCTTTTAAAAAATATATAAATTCAAAATTATCTTTTATCCATTATAAGTATTACAAACATAAGTAAATATCCTATAATGGCTCAGTTTGCCGCCAGAATTGCAAAGACATTGGGTATGTAATGACATGACCTCAAGATCATCAAGGCTGTAGTCGGAACAGACAAAGGAAGACAAGGAATTCTATGTGTTCTACACAGTTTTGGAGAAACACAGGGAGACTTCAAAATGATATACTGTTGTTTAAAAACTTATCTTAATAACAAAGATATACTGCTTGTTATGATCCACCATTTTAGTTACATTATGGTCAATGAGACTATTTCTCAGACTTCTTTTTTTTGAGACAGACTCTCACTTTGCCACCCTTGATAGAGTGGCATAGCATCATAACTCACAGCAACCTCAGTCAGACTCTTGGGCTCAAGCAATTCTCTTCCCTTAGCTGCCTAAGCAGCTGAGACTACAGGTACTCACCACAACTCCTGGCTATTCTTTGAGATGGGTTCTCACACTTGCTCAGGCTGGTCTCGAACTCATGAGCTCAGGCAATCCACCCTGCCTTGGCCTCCCAGAGTGCTGGGATAACAGGCATGAGCTGCCACACCAGGCCTATTTTTCAGACATCTTAAGCCTCCTCATCATGGACCAATAATTATGAAACATACCACCAACATACTGCTGCCTGTAAACCCGTACATATACAGCGTGTCCATAAAGTTGTCTATTTTAAATTGCACATGAACTTTATGGACACGCTATATAATCTGTTTAAATTTCACAAGAACTTTATGGACATCCTGTATAATAGTATGCAGTTTGTCTTAAAAAGAGCAATCATTTCAAAGATGTATAAACTTCAACCACAGTTTAGGTTTCCGTTAAAGTAAGAGTCACATTACCATGTGGATGGGACTTGAACCACGATTCTGGAGCCTTCTAAACTGATCTGGGGGGCATAGGCTTCTTTATTTTCAATCTGTGCCGTGTCAACTACCACCTAACAGAAAAAAACAACAACCAGTTTTCAGAGAGGAAAATGGGTAACAAGCAAATCCAATACATAAGCCTGTTAATGCTGAATGACTTTGACAAGAACTATTCCCCTGGTAGTGCAGTGATGTCAAGGCCAGTGAGTGGCCCCATGAAAACAACAGTGATTAATAAAGGTGACTAAAGATGATAATACTTCAGAGTTAGACGTCATCTTGAAAAAAAGCTACCAGCCACCAGCACAGCCAGAGCAGGATGAAGCAATGAATTCTAGTTCCTGGTGGTGGTCATCAGAAGTTGTGCCGAGCTCAGAACATCGATTCTTTCATTAAAAGAAAAAAAAAAAAATCCCCCAAATAGTGGATGAACTCTTATTCACCTGACTTTGGCTTTTGATCTTTAACTTTTGGTGGATTTTGAATTATTCTTTCTATATTAGATGAGTGCTATCACTCTAAAACACTGTGGCTAAGGAAATAAATCTTATACAGATGACAAAAAAAAAGAACCAAAAAAACACTTCACTCAACAGAAACCAAATTCTAGGTATGAAATTTATTGAACTTCGCAAGTACTCTTAGCACTTTTTCCAAACTATAAATATATTAGGCTCAGCGCCTGTGGCTCAACGGGCTAAGGTGCCAGCCATGTACACCTGAGCTGGTGGGTTCGAATCCAGCCCAGGCCCACCAAACAACAATGGTGGCTGCAACCAAAAAATGGCCGGGTGTTGTGGCGGGCACCTGTAGTCCCAGCTACTTGGGAGGCAGAGGCAGGAGACTCGCTTGAGCCCAGGAATTGGAGATTGCTGTGAGCTGTGATGCCACAGCACTCTATCCAGGGTGACAGCTTGAGGATCTGTCTCCAACAACAACAACAACAAAAAAATATATATATATACATATATATAAATGTATTAAATAGGAATTACTTTGTTTTCTTTATCTTAGTATTTTTTACTCTACACACTTTATTTATTGATTGACTTATTTTTATTAAATCATAGCTATGTACATTAATGCAATCATGGGGTACAATGTGCTGGTTTCATATACAATCTGAAAGATTTTCATCGAACTGGTTAACATAGCCCTCATGGCATTTTCTTAGTTATTGTGTTAAGACTTTTATATTCTCCATTTAGTAAGTTTCACCTGTACCTTCTAAGATGCACTGTAGGTGTGGTCCTACCAATTACCTCCCTCCACCCATCCTCCCCTTCCCTCCCCTCCCTTGGCCCCTTTCCTCATATTCTTGTGCTATAATTGGGTTATAGCCTTCATATTGAGAAATGAAAATGTCACTGAGAGTCAAACCAATGCTTCAGAAAAACCCACTTGTAATAATGATAAAACAGTAGTGAATGAAACTTGGGTTTTTTTTGCGACAGAGGTTTCACTTTGTCACCATTGGTAGAGTGCAGGGGTATCATAGCTCACAGCAACCTCAAACTCTTGGGTTCAAGCAATCCTCTTGCCTCAGTTTTTCATTTTTCATAGAGACAGGGACTCACTCTTGCTCAGGCTGGTCTCTAACTCCTCAGCTCAAGCAATCCACCCACCTCAGCCTCCTAGAGTGCTAAGATTACAGGTGTGAGCCACCTCACCTGGCTGGATGAAATGTTTTTAAAGAATATTTTATCTTCTGTAACTCAACTAGATTTAGCCTATAAAAAAAAAGAAGAAGAAGAAGAATATTTCATCTTCAACTATCAAGGAAAACTGAACTTCTTTAGGACAGAGGAAGAACCAACCCTTCCTTCAATGATTTCCTCTTATTTTGAGGAAATGTATTTAATACAACACAGATGATATAATATCCTAGGTAATCTAAAGGGTTTGAAAAAGAGATGAATGCGTTTTCAAATAACTAAAATAATTTCAGAAAAAGAACCACAAAATATTTTAAAACCAAATCTGGAATATTTCAGAGGGGGTAAAGCCACGCAGAATTATTTATCATGATTCCAAATTCAGCTTTTAATGGAGCTGATTTCCACTGCTATAAACAGAGTTCCCACAGCTGGTCTGCACTGACCTTCGAAAAAGACTTCCTGTTCAAGGAATAGCCATTGTTGGACCAGACAGGTGTTTCCTCTTTCCTCCCATGCCCAGAACCATAACCTCTAAAGGTTGTCAGTCACACCCAAAGGTGCCCTGCAATCAAGGCATGGAGAACTAAGAAAAAGTTCCTGCTCTCTGAGTAACTTGGAACTTTTTGGTTTTTTATTTTTATTTTTTAAATTTTGCTTTTAATTTCAGCTGGCTTTCACTCTTCTTAGTTTGAAGTTTTTTTTTTTTTTAATTTTCTTTTTTATCCTTTCTTCCTTTTGCGATTCTCTTGCCCTTTTGCCTCCCAAGGCAGCTGCCACAATGCCCGGCTTTTTTTTTGGTAGAGACGGGGTCTTATACTCTGGCTCACTCCAACTCATGCTGGTCTCGAAACTCTGAGCTCAGGAAATCCACCTGCCTCGACCTCCCACAGCGCTGGGACTACAGGCGTGAGCCACCACATCTGGCCAACATGAAACTTTTTAAAAAACATACAATGTTTTCTTAAAACAGCCTATGTGTCCTGCTGCCTTTTCTTTGCAAACTGTTTTCTGGAGAACTCTCTGGCATGGTTTTTCTAGTTTCAGCTAAATAGTCATAGGGAATATACATCAATCTCCTGAAGGCAGTGGGCTTTTTGTAAGTTCTAAGGATTAGGGGAGAACAAAAACAGCAGTGGGCTCTTCCAGGTTTCAGCAGGGCATCTGTCGTTTACTACTTCTCTTGGGGGTTCCTAGACTGAGGAACAGACACTGAAGGGATGTGACTCAGCACTGTGAACAGGCCCTCTCATCTGGCCCTCCACAGGTTAGCACCAGCCTAAGCCGGGCCACTGGGGCCTTCACCTGCTTCAAACAAAAGGACTGCATCCTCCCAATGGTTCTTTTCATGAATAAAGTAAAATCTGACTAAAAAACAGTTCTTTAATTTTCTTAATCTCTAATTAGTTTCCTCTAACCTCTGACTAAAATGCCATTATTTTTTCAAAAAGCAGCTATTTACTAGAAAGAAAGATCAAGGATAGAAGGTTCTACAGGTCATGGTGTCAAACAGAAAGCTAAATGGTGACTGCAGATGCTCATCTGACCCCACCCAACTTTGGCAAAAGTGTTTTTTTTTTCTCTGAAAGGTAAGATGACCAAATTAATATTGTTGTTATTACTGAGACAGGGTCACAGGGTCCCGCTCTGTTGCCCAGTTAGAGTGCAGTAGTGTCATCATAGCTCAATGTAAGCTCAAACGCCTAATTTCAAGTCCTGCCTCAGCTTCCCAAAGTGCTAGGATTACAGGTGTGAGCCACCATACCTGACCCCAAAACACTATTTTTGAGTTGATGTTGTTTCTATACCACTAAGAAGGAGACAAAAAAAGAGCTAGACACAAAGTAGATGGAGTCATTAACTAGGAAGATGAGGAAGAGTGAACCACATGAAGATCAGAGGAAAGAGTAATTTCAGGTAAAAGGGGCATTAAATACAAAGGCCTAAAATAAAACGAAACTGGGCATTTTGAGCACCAACGTCCAGTGTAACTCCTGACTAGTGGGCCAGGTCAAGGGAACCTGTCAAATTATTACTAATATAACAGTTTCCTTAAAATGAAAAATGCCAGCCAGGCACAGTGGCTCATGCCTATAATCGAAGTACTCTGGGAGGCCAAGGCAGGTGTATTGCCTGAGTTCACAGGTTCAAGACCAGCCTGAACCAGAGTGAGCCCTCATCTCTAAAAATAGCTAGATATTATGGTGGGTGTCTATAGTCCCAGCTAATTGGGAGGCTGAAGTGAGAGAATTGCTTGAGTCCAAGAGTTTGCACTCTACCCAGGGCAACATAGTGAGACTCTGTCTCAAAAAAAGAAAAGAAAAGAAAAATGCCTACAATATCATTTTGCAATTAGGTCCCCTACAAATACATATTATTAACCTGTGAGGGGGGGAAAAAAGGATTTTTTAAAAAAAATCCTACTGTTCTTTTACCTCTTCTATCTGGTCTAAATTCTGTAACACTGTACATCTTCATAAATCATTCAGTATTTTCACTATATGCTTACACCACATTCTCAAGTGCTCAACCTGTCTCTCTCTATTCTCCTATCATGCAACACACACACTCACTCACCAGTCCAGCTTGGCCAAACAGCAGCTGCACAGCTGTCTTGCAGGCACCCCGCCATGTGGATGGGCAGACCTGGTTCAGCACTTCAGTCACAGGAAAGTCATCCCTGGATGTGATTCCATTATAGCAGCCTGCTTCCTTGATCAGTTGTAACATCGTATGCTACAGATTGGTGAAAAGAGAATTCACACCTCAAGACAAAGCCATGCAAGGTTCTAAAACTTACAGAAATGCATATACACAACCATCCTCAGGAAAAAACCTTTTAAAGTACACCCTAATCATGTCATTTGAATTGTTTTTTTCTAGAGACAGGGTTTCAGTCTGTCACCTAGGCTGGAGTGCTGTGGCAAGATTATAGCTCACTAAAACCTTGAACTCCTGGGTTCAAGTGATCCTTTTGCCTCAGGTTCCCTAGCTGCTGGAACTACAGGCATTGCTACTATGCCCAGCTAATTTTTTATTTATTTTTCATAAAGACAAGAGTTTTGCTATGTTGCCCAGGCTGGTCTTCACCTCCTGGTCTCAAAGAAACTTCTTGCCTCAGCCTCCCAAAGTGCCGGACTATAGGCATGAGCCACTGTGCCAGGTCTGAATTTCTTTTTCTTTTTTCTTTTGAAACAAAGTCTCACTTTGCCACCCTCGGTAGAGTACCATGGCATCACAGCAACCTCTTAACTCCTGGGCTTAAGGGATTCTCTTGCCTCAACCTCCCAAGTAGCTAGTACTACAGGTGCTTACCACAATGCCCAGCTAGTTTTAGAGACAAGGTCTCACTCTGGCTCAGGCTGGTCTGGAACCCGTGAGCTCAGGCAATTCACCTGCCTCAGCTCCCAGAGTGCTAGGAATACAAGTGTGAGCCACCACGCCCAGCCTTAGGTCTGAATTTTTCTTTCTTTCTTTCTTTTTTTTTTTTTTTTTGAGACAGTCTCAAGCTGTTGCCCTGGGTAGAGGGCTGTGGCGCCACAGGTCACAGCAACCTCAAACTCTTGGACTCAAGTGATCCTCTTGCCTCAGTTTTCCTATGTTTAGTAGAGACGAGGTTCTCACTTTTGCTCAGGTTGGTCTTGAACTTGTGAGCTCAAGCAATCCACCCGCTTCGGCCTTCCAAAGTGCTGGGATTACAGGAGTGAACCACCTTGCCTGGCCAGGTATGAATTTCTTTAGTAATTATCAGTCTCTCTAAGAGATTTCCTCAACTAAGTAGAGTAAATGGCCAGATACAGACACGCACATATTATAATACACACATGTGATTCCTACACTAGCACAAAATGCAGAATTTATATTAGCAATCTATTGATGACAACTAATTGAGGAATTTTGAAATTCTGAATCACTCCAAATAAGGAAACAAAATCATCTGGTAAAAATAAAAACCAATCAAAACCTCAACTTTATTTTGGCTGTCCAAGTAGTCAGATATGTAGGCTCTGGAAACAAGACTGCAAATGCTCAAATTCCACTTTCCTAGTTTTTAGTTGTGTGAGCTTGGGCTCAGTTCCCCTGTCAAAGGCAGAATAGGGCTATGCCCAACGTCTAGATATTTTTTTGGAGACAGAGTCTCACTCTCCCACCTGGGCAAGACTGCAGTGGCATCATCACAGCTCACTGCAAGCTCAACAATCAAACAACTATCCTGATTCAGCTTCCCAAGTAGCTGGAAATACAGATATGTGCCAGCACACCCAGCCAAGTTTTCTATTTTCTTTTTTTTGTAGAGACAGAGTCTCACTTTATCACCCACAGTACAGCACCGTGGTGTCACACAGCTCAAAGCAACCTCCAACTCCTGGGCTTAGGCGATTCCCTTGCCTCAGCCTCCCGAGTAGCTGGGACTACAGGTGCCCGCCACAACGCCCGGCTATTTTTTTGTTGCAGTTTGGCCAGGGCCAGGTTTGAACCCGCCACCCTCGGTATATGGAGCTGGTGTCCTGCCCACTGAGCCACAGGCGCTGCCCTAAGTTTTTTATTTTTGTAGAGAAAGGGGTTCTCACTCTTGCTCAGGCTGGTCTTGAACTCTTGGTCTCAAGCAATCCTCCCGTCTGGGCCTCTCAAAGTGCTAGAAGTATAGGCATGTGCTACTGTGCCTAGCCTGTTTTGTTTTTTAATTTACATTTTTCACAAGCCCTTAAGTTTCCCTTAACAACTCTGATTTCAAGTTCATGCTTGGTTACTGGAACCCCATGGAAAGCTACCGTCTTAAGTTTCAGATTGTCGGCAGCCGACTCATTAAAGGAGACGCCCTTCAGGAAATGCGATCCTATCTGCACCGGGACGGTGGGAAGCTCACACTGCATGGGCTGCGGGGGGGTGTGCCTTCGCCCCGTCTGCTGGGCTTCCGCCTCGCTGCAGCAGCCCTGGAAAAAGTTTGGATGAGAGAGGAGAGGTGACCCACAGCTCATCTGTCCAAACACTTCCTTCACAGTACACTGTGTGAATGGCTCCCATAGGTCCCAATAGCTATCAGAAAGAAAGCATACCTGCAAACTTGCTTCAATTGCCTTTGGATTCAGGTGGAAGCCAGCTTTCATTGCATATTCACAGTGGCCTAAGCTTTCCAGAGCTATCTTATATGCCTGCAAATAAATTATTTCCAAGATTTTATATTTTTATATTTCATATTTTTCAAGATTTTATATTTTTATATTTTTCAAGATTTTATACAAGACTATAAAACAACAAAGTCTAACAGAAATAGAAATTTAAAACTTCTACAGTTATTAAAAGATTTGAGACCAATTACTATTTTAGTATCTTTTCCAATTGGTTCAAAATCATAATTTTAATTCCCTCTCTTGGTTCTATCCCTTGAATGTCAGTTCTGAAAAACTTACTTGCAAAGCACTGTCAATTTTTATGTTCAGTTCTTTTAGCTGGTGATCAGGAATTGCTGCACTTTGAGAACAAAAGAGCTGCTGAACTTCAATTCCTGCCAGGCGACCATCGCAGCCTCTTTCTCTTAGTCTAGATGTTGCCTGCAACAAAAATAGTGACTGGTAGGTAAAAGAGGACGTCAGAGTTACTTGGAAAATTTATTTATTTATTTATTTATTTATTTATTTATTTATTTATTTATTTATTTATTTATTTTGGGACAGAGTCTCACTAGTTTGCCCTGGTAGAGTGCTGTGACATCACAGCTCACAGCAACCTCAAACTCTTGGGCTTAAGCACTTCTCCTGTTTCAGGTGACCAGATAGCTGTGACCACAGGCGCCCACCAATTTTTTGGTTGTAGTTGCCACTGTTTGGCAGGCCAGGGCTGGGTTCAAACCCTCCAACTCCCATGTATGTGGCTGGGGCCTTAGCTGCTGAGCTACAGGCGCTGAGCCAAGTTACTTGGAAAATTTAAACAATAGCAACAAGAAACCCCATAACTATAGCCGGGCATTGTGGGCGCCTATAGTCCCAGCTACTCAGGAGGCTGAGGCAAGAGAAACACCTAAGCCCAAGAGTTGGAGGTTGCTGTGAGCTGTGTGACACCACGGCACTCTACCAAGGATGATAAAGTGAAACTCTGTCTCTACCAAAAAAAAAAAACCCACAACTAACAGAAACCCTCTAACCCTCTAATTATCAGATATAAACCACAGGTTCTGGACTGTTTCTATTATAAAGTAAGGCAGGCTGAAATTTTTAAAGCTTAAATTAGTTATTTTGAAGAGAATGGACACCTGATATGGCACTACTTTATTTTAGGAATCCTGGAAAAAAGATACATACACACAGATATATATATATATGAAACATTCAGGTGCGGTGCCTATAGCTCAGTGGTTAGGGTGCTGGCTACATACACCAGAGCTGGCAGGTTCGAATCTGGCCCGGGCCTGCCAAATAACAATAATAATAACTGCAACAAAAAGTAGCCAAGCATTATGGCAGGCACCTGTAGGCCCAGCTACTTGGGAGGCTGAGGCAAGAGAACAGCTTGAGCCCAAGAGTTTGAGGTTGCTGTGGGCTGTGACGCCATAGCACTCTGAGGGCGACATAGTGAGACTGTCTCAAAAGAAAAAAAAAATTCACACATTTTTAATCCCCCTGCTTTAAGAGAGATAAAAAAAATTAAATAATCAAAAATTAAATAATGGGGCAGCGTAGCTGTGGCTCAGTGAGTAGGGTGCTGGCCCCACAGACTGCAACAAGCTGGCAGGTTTGAACCTGGCCCCGGCCAAACTGCAACAAGAAAATAGCCAGGCATTGTGGTGGGCGCCTATAGTCCCAGCTACTTGGGAGGCTGAGGCAAGAGAATTGCCTAAGCCCAAGAGCTGGAGGTTGCTGTGAGCTGTGACGCCATGGCACTCTACGGAGGGTGACAAAGTGAGACTCTGTCTCTTAAAAAAAAAAAAAAAAAATTGGCTCGGCGCCTGTGGCTCAACGGGCTAAGACGCCAGCCATATACACCTGAGCTAGCATGTTTGAATCCAGCCCGGCCCGACAAACAACAATGACGGCTGCAACCAAAAAAATGGCCAGGCGTTGTGGTGGGCGCCTGTAGTCCCAGCTACTTGGGAAGTGGAGGCAGGAGACTCGCTTGAGCCTAGGAGTTGGAGGTTGCTGTGAGCTGTGATGCCACGGCACTCTATCCAGGGTGACAGCTTGAGGCTCTGTCTCAGAAAAAAAAAAAAAAAATTAAGTAATAATGAAAATTAAATGTTTATTAATATTCATTTAATAATTTGTGGTCAAGCACAGTGGCTCAGGCCTGTAATCCTAGCACTCTGGGAGGCTGAGACAGGTGGACTGCTTGAGTTCAGGTGTTCAAAACCAACCTGAGCAAGAGCGAGGATACCCTGTCACTACTAAAAATAGAAAAACTAGCCAGGCATGGTGGCAGGCACCTATAGTCCCAGCTACTTGGGAGACTGAGGCAAGAGGATCACCTTTGTTCAGGCTGGTCTCGAACTCATGAGCTCAAGTGATCCACCAACCTTGGCCTCCCAGATTGCTAGGATTACAGCAGTGAGCCACTGCACCTGGCTTGTTTTCTTTTTTTTTTTGAGCCAGTCTCTGTTGCCCTGGGTACAGTGCTATGGTGTCAGCTCACAGCAACCTCAAACTCTTGGGCTCAAGTAAGACCCCTTCTCTACTAAAAATAAAAAACTGAAGCAAGAGGATCGCTTAAGCCTAAGAGTTTATTTAATATTTAAGAATATTCATTAAATATTACTTATGAAGAATACAGGAAAAATATAGGAAAACAAGGGGAAACTAATCTGTATTTTTTTTGTTTTGGTGACAAAAGCTCACTTTGTCGCCCTGGGTAAAGTGCCATGGCATTCTAGCTCACAGCAACCTCAAACTCTTGGGCTCAAGGGATCCTTTTAACTCAGTTTTTCATTTTTAGTAGAGATGGGTTCTCACTCTTGCTCAGGCTGGTCTTAAATTCCTGAGCACAAGCAATCCACCTGCCTCAGCCTCCCAGAGAGCTAGGATTATAGGTGTAAGCCACCATGCCTGGCACCATGCCTGTATCCTGTTATGATGAAACTGCAAAAGTAATATACAGGTCAGGACTAGAAGAGAATACACAGA